>SNQJ01S0304952.1:0-18071 GCA_010110895.2 Picea sitchensis | reverse complement strand
ACCTTGAAACCCACACTAAGACATACTTGTTGACTTTGATGTAAAGAGTCATGTTTTATGTTAAACTCCTCTTTTCTTCAACTTTCATGGACATTTTCGGGCAACTATAACTAGATTTCCAACTTCAAAGCAAATCCTATATCGAAAGGTTGTATTCTCATACTCCAAAGATTTTCTATATAATTTCCTATATTTAGGATTACTCCTTATGAAGCCCATTAGTTCAAATATATGGAAGATTTGTGTCTTGTGCATGCTAAAGTGGTATTTGTATGCATCTTTGCATGATCAAATTTTTGAAACCAAAGCTTAAGAAAGAGTCATTCTCTAAAACAAAACCGAGGGCATCTTTCTAAGATGTGCTTCTTTACTTCATGGTTATTGAAATATATGATGAAAAAACCCTAGCACAAAAAACTTATGATAGAATAACGAGGACAATCACAAGCCGACTAAAGGATATTAAATATGCTAATGGGTATTTTCCTTGTGTCCCCCAAGGAATCCAAAAAACCCTTTTGTTTTATGCTCAACTCTAGGATCTTCTCTGATTTATCTACCAAAAAGCTACATTTTCTTGGTGAGTACTCATATATTTTGAGGGTGAGAATAGCCTTCACACTAATTGACCATGTCACTAAATGATTGTGGTTGTGTTGATAAATGGATTGACGAGTTTTGGTCTTAACATAACCTTGATGCATAACCACAAGAGAACCCATAAGAGGTTCCATGTAGGGCCCCAACCACTACAACTACATTGTTAACTACTAAAAATAATTTTGAACTGCTAGCACTTTAAATTTTGGCCTTGCAACTATGAGAATAATAAGGTGGTTGGGAGACCATTTGTCATCAAGGAAAATGCTAGGATTTTTGACATCACACTAAAATAGACAAGACTTGTGTGAATTTTCCATTTCCGTGAAATCATAAATTTCTTTGTATCTATAACAATAGACGTTGGAAAAACTTGATTTTCTCTTGTAGGTGTTCACCTAAGAAATTGAAGGATTTTATGGGAACCAACACCATCCAAACAAGGTGTGGTTTAAGATGACAACAAAACACCTTCAACACATTGACAACCAGACATCACACGATCAAAAGGTGATCACACAAAGCTAGTTTTCCTTATCCAAACTCAACCAAATTGTGTTTTGCAATAGTCCTCGAGAGAATAGTATTTTGAGTGCATAAACCATAGTGACTCATGGTTGCAACAAGTTGATCACTCAATGTAAGTCAAAGACATATCTTTCTCTTCATCCCCAAATATAGAAATGACCATTGTATCAACTACAATTCAATAAAACTAATCTATTGATGGAAAAAGTGGCCTTTAAATTTAAATTTCTTGATGTTGAACATTGTATCAGAGTAGGTGACCCAAAAACAATCAATCTATCTTAAACCCTACTTTGGAAATTAATAATATTGAAAAAGTTGTGGGTTGCAATCAAAGAAGATTAATAGGATATATCAGCGGTACCGGAAAACCAATCCATCTCCCAATTCCCAAAATGAACAATACTGACATGAACTATTGTCACCAATTTAAGAACATCCGCAAACTACCAAGAATACTCTAGTGATATGTTGTAGATGTGACCTTTGGGGATGATAAAACATGAATGCTTTGATCATGTAAACATAAAGATAAAATATTCTCCCAAATGATTAAAACTTCACATTGTACAAATACCAATAACAAACCCAAATAATTTCTTGCCAAGCATTAGTAAAAATTGACATGCACTAGAATTACCTAAACTAAGAGCGCAGAGTAACCTTAGACATTATTAGTGTGATTCAATTGGAAAAATGGATGCATGACAATATATATTCCAATTAAAGGTTTACAAATGAGATAGATCCCTTTCACAAGCATATAAAGCAATACAAAAGGATAAGATCCCAACATATTAACTAAAATTCATAAAGGTGAATGAATTATAGCTGGGGGTTTCACTCATTATGGTTGGAAACAATAACTGTTCAAGAAAAAGTGTTAAGTGGTTTAGAAAAAATTTAATGGATGATGCAACCGAGTTGAGAGGATAAACATCATGCAATATTAATGGAATTCAGTGGAAAGATACACACACACACACATATATTTAAATACTTACACTACGTCGGTATTGTGACGACCCTTTCGTCTCACTCACAATGCACTAATACACTTATGGCGTCAGACTTTAGACGCCCTTTCAACGATCCAAAACATCGTAGATATGACAAATTCAACTATTAATAGTTTCTGGCAACAACATTACGACGACGTCTTCCATCGTAGTTTAAGGTATAAAACATTTTATGGTGTCATCGGAATAATTTAGGTCGTTTCTATTGCGACGAAATTTTACGTCATAGTGGAGATGACACATAAACCATACATTTCCGTTGGAAGTAAGAGGACATGTAAATACACGTCAGAAGTGAGATGACATTTTTCATCGCTATAAAATTGATCCTTGGATGACATGTGTCTGTAAGAAACGTCATAAGTGCGACACAAGCACATTTTTCATAAGTGAGACGGTACCAAAAACTACGTTTGGAGGGGCCAATGTTTGTTGTGATCCCAACAACATCACATCAGAATCACGTTTAAAGGGCCATAAAAAAATGACCCAAAGTTACTAGTGAATCTTTGATTGGTCTATTCTGTTAATGATATTACCTTTTCTCGAGTCCTTTTGTCACATGATCTGCCTTCAAGTTGTGTTTGGAGTGTATTTGTGTGGCTTGTTTTTTTTTCTTGGATAGGTTCATTTTCTATTTGAGAGATCCAATGAAGTTGGGTAGTGAACCCAACATATTTGAAAGTGTTTGATACTGTTTGCATTTGTGTTGTCCTTTTGTGATTAGTCACCACAACTAGATCTATGTTCTTAGGTGAGTTTTGCTTGTGATCTTTGTAGAGACATTGGATTGGGTTGATCCGACATCAATACCAATTTCCTACTACCCTTTGCTTGATGATTTGTTGATATTCCTTGTGCATTGGTGTTCTTCATTAGATTAAGAAACTTTTGCATTATATTGGGAAAAAGTGAAAAACAAAATCTTTTTGCATGCTTAATTGATTTTGAATCCATAGTGAAAAGAGTTTATTGGTTCATTGTTTGGTTTTGATTCTTGAAAAGTTTCAGATCTGCACTGTTTGTTGGTTGCTTGGTGTGAGAGGTTTCATTTTCAAAAATACAAAGAATTTTTTTCTCTTTTCCCTCATGTGGCTAGATTTCATTGAATTGAAAGAATTGTGTTGGCATATTTGCATTTGATTGGTTGGGTCAAGAGTCACAACATCACCAAAAGTTTCATCCATCCTCCCTTGACATAAACAAAAACCACTAAAAATAAATTGCATAATTTAAAATCAATTAGACAATTTTTCTTTTAGTGAACCAACATTAGATAGGATTAGGGCCTTGGAATAGGATTGGGGAGTAAACTCTCCAAGGCCACAAAAATGAAACTTAGGAGGCATTAAAAAAATGATAAATCCATTCTTGCAACCAATGTTTTGGGAGGATCCTCTAATACAGAATTTAACCAGGAGGTTGCATAAGGGAAAGTAGGGAGATTACCCCTCTTTGCTTGTTTTGGTGTTTGCGGTATTGCTTCGGTTTCTAGATATACATGAGTTTTGTTGGTTAACACTTTTGTAGCTTCAGGATGAGTTACCTAACCATTATGTGCAGTTGGACCTATGACTATTCCCTCAATCGTTGATTGTATAGTGGTAGCCTTAGTGACCTTTCCTAGGTAGCCAACAATTGTGACTACAGGTGGGATGTGTCTGTAGTACCCAGGGAAAACATTCGTTCACAGTTTTAGTTCCCCTGACGAGTGCTCGCCTTAATAAATGGTGCTTGCAATGGTTAGGGATATTTCATGTAGATCATCGTAACTTCTCCTCATAAATTCACTAGCAAATATTGCGGGGACTCGATCTCTCCCAGAGGGTTGGTTTTCAGAATGCCCCCTAAGCCATTGGTTTTCTTGCAATTATCCTAGATTTTTTAGGAGTGTGCTCTTTGATTCTGAGTCTAGATTGACCTTAGGTTGAATTGTGTTTGATTTACACTTATAATTTTCACCGTGGTTGAATTACCACGTTGGTCCCATCGATTGTGAGGGATGGAACCCATCATAGAGGTACAACCACCTATCAAGCGATGTGAAGTAGGTGACCAAGAATTCAAAGGGTCTTATCATTAGTTTGATGAAATTGGTTTGGTTGAAGTGGAAGTGGTTAATGAAGGTCCACCAAACTTTAACCCTCCTTTAACTGATCCAGAAGCACTTCTACTTGTCTAGGTCAGGGAGATTTTTAGTGAGCCTTTTTCTTTGTTCAACAACCCTCCCACCATGTCAGGACCAAATTTCTTGTCTAGTGTAGATGAGCCATCCAACCCATCCTCAAGTGGGATTGGGGGAATCTCAGTGATGTCCACATTACCTTCTCTTAGCACCATTGGAATTTAGAACCATCCATACATTTTTCTACAGGTCCCTTGATCTAGAGGACCCTGATTATGTATTCATTCCCATCCATTAGTATATGCAGTGTTACCAAGCCCACCCCTTCTACTCTGATGCCCACTTCTGGATCCTTTTTCGGTGGGGGGTCGGGCATTGGTTTCAACATGGGCGGTGGATCTCCTCCTACCTCCACCATTTCTATGAGTGGCTCAACATCATCAGGTGCGTGTATACCTTTTGAGTGGAACTTTCCTAGTGGTTTTTGGGTTGTCTCTAGTCATTCTAGAGGTAGTAGTATGTCAGGAGGTTTTAAATTCCCATGGGTTAACACACCTTTCCCTGGGGGTAGACCCCTCGGGGGTAAATTTTCAAATTGAGGAGGCTTTCCCTTTATTAAAACATATGGTTTTTTTCTTGGAACTAGTTTTGGGAACATTTTTATTGGAGGGTATACACCTATCCTTGGGGGAAACTCCCCAGGGGGCATGTCTAGTCTTGGGAGAAATCATGCTCCTGGAAATGCCACCATCCTTGGATGCACTCACTCTTAGGGAACACCTTAGAAAAATTCTAGTAGTATGAATGTAGGGGGACTACAAGGTTCATCTGGGAGAACAAAGACTTCATCTGCCTCATAGTATTCATTTTCTCACACACCATTTCCCTTCCTCGCAACATTAGACTTACCCAATCTATTGTGGTTGAAAAATGATGCTATTTCTCACAACCCTTCATGGTCGACCATACTTGGAAAACTACCTTTAGACATACCAAAATTCAACAGTAAGTCGAGAGAAGACCCCTCCACACACATCATAACGTAAAATTTATGATGCTTATCCAATTCCTTAATGGATGATAGTGTGAGGCTGCATCTTTTCCAATGATCCCTAACTGAACCTGCCGCCGAATGGTACATTGAATTACAAGGTGGTTCCTTTAAAATCTCCAATGACTTGAAAATGGTGTTCCTTTTGCATTAACAGTTACCCATTAGGTATGAAATAGGGATGAAGCTCTTGAATTCACCTTGTTAAGACACTTCCACTCACATATCTGATCCTATTCACGAGTGGTGGCGGAGACGTAGTATGATCAAGACCAAAATACTGAATAGTCTCTTGATGGAGTGGTTCACCAAATCCCTCCTTCCACCCATTGATAGGGATGTAGCTATGGCCTAGGCATCAATTGAGGAGCACGCTATTGTGTGTGCCCAATACTTAGAGTTGATTTACTCTTAGTTGGGTACTCTGTATGAAATTATCCCCCATGCTCCTAAGCCATCAATAGATTCAAAGAAGCCAAACCCAGGACCCCATGTCAATGGTGTGATTGGTTTTGTTTCCCATGCCTCTGTGAAGCAGTTAGCTAATCATATGGGTTACATATCTATCTCGTCACACACGTCAACTACTAGTTCTAGTGCTCAAATTTCCATAGTCCCTACTAAAAAATCTGAGGTGAATTCTATGCAGTCTACACAACCGAATAATCCTCAACAACTTGGAGGAAAGAAGAAGAGGAATAATGAGAAAAATTCCAACAATGAGAAAAGGACTGTACCCACCCAAAAAAACCAGGAGGGGGATGCCAAAGAGAAGAAAAGGAGTTGGTTTCCTTGCATGATTTATGGGGAGGAAAACCATACTCATTAGTTTCCTCAGAAGGATAAGATCCATCGCTATTTGTCACAACAAAAGCCCCCCCAAAAGCCTGTTGTTTTAACTCATCCTTTCCCCCCTCAACCTTAACATATGGTTGCAACTAATCCTACCCCTCTGCAAGGGGGCATGGAAAGTACCCCTCACCATGAGGGGTCTTTATTGAATGCTTCTGTGTTTGTATGTGATCACACGGTCAATTTAAAAATTCTAACTATGAACTATGACACATCCACGCCTATTCTTGTCGTGCATGAGGCAACATATTCATCCCAACCTTGTGGCTCTCTTCATATTGAGATGCCATATTTTGATGCACCGCTTCATCCCCAAAGGGTGTTCTTCAACGCATGATGCATAATCCCAACACACAATCCTCCCACAACTACAATATTGTGGAAGACATGGCTCATGCACCTTGTGCCATGTCTTCCCTCAAAGTTCTCCAAAGTTTCCCAGTGAAACAAAAAGACTTGTTTTCAACTATAGGTGGGGTCGATCCCTTAGAGTCAAGTTTGATGACCTTTGATTCTGATCAGGTTACTCATATTCTCTCCCCTCAGGTTTCTTTCTAGATCAAAGTGCACACGATGGGGAAAAACATCTTCTGAATGGTGGTTGATGAAGGAGCCTTTACTTGCATCATGTGTATCTCTTTTTGGAGGGCCATTGGCTCCCCTAAGCTCGACACACCTGCAACACTATTGAAAGCGTTTGATGGACACATGGTTCAGCCTCATGGAATAATCATCATCTTATCTACGAATTTAGTTGGTAAGACTATCTTTGTTTCTGTGGAGGTCATTGACATCCCTCTTGAGTATAATTTGCTACTTGGGAGTACTTGGTTCTACAATATGACTGCATTTGTCTCGTCGAGATTTAGGGTCTTACACTTCCCTCATCAAGGGAAAATAGTGACAATCAATCAACTTTGATTATGCACCCTTGACCTTGGATCCAATGCAGGGTCAAATGTACCCTTTGCCGGTGATACCCAATAGTCTTATATGCATGTTGGTGCAGGGATGTTCAAATATCCTTCACTTATGGGCATATTTTCCCTTCCCCCACCATCTCCTACTGCAAATATAACTCCTATCAACATGATTTCATCATTTACCAGTGGATCCCTTGGGTCTTTTGATCCTTGGGTGGTACCTTGTCCCGAGGATATTGAATCATATGGATCATCCATGTTGCTCACCACAGTTGAGATTGTCAATCTAGAAATCCCATCARCATCTACTGATACTGGTCAACARCTCCATCCTCATATGGAGTGTGATCAACCTACTCCGCCCATACGAGTTGTTGACTCTCCGAGTTCACATGATTCCTAGATACTTAGTTTCCTTCAGAAGAGGCCATCTTGGACATCATGGATTCTATAGATAATCCTAAGGAAGATTAGCATCATCGAAATTCCATCCTCCCAAATTTAGAACCAATGAGAATTAACATGATGTGTCTCTATCTGGGATTGGGGGCATTTGCCGAGGCATCCAGTAAAACATCTAGTCTTAACCCCTTTTCACCTCTGATTTTTTTTCAGAACTTGCCACATGATTCTTTGCTTCCCCTTCCATCAAAGATTAATGTTTCGTACTTCCTTCATAGCTCACAAAACCACTCCTGATGAATATATTCGGTAGTAGAGATTCATTCCTATGTGGCATGGCCATGACATGGCAAGCCATATGATTCCAAAAATGGCTCATGAGTTCGTTGATGATGAAAAGGATCCTTGGCCTGAGCCTATCCATGGGATCTACTTGGAATAAAGACTCAAGATTAATATTTCCTTGTACATAGGTGTGTGGTGTGACTGATTTTAGTTTTTCATATATCATATCCAAAAAATCCAAAAAAATTTACTCTTTTGAGATTTCACTACACGTTTTGACCTCAAAATCTATTTACATGTGTTTATAGGATTACAGGGACTTTTTTACGAAGATGTTGATTTCCATTGAACTTGAGGTACATGTTCTTAAACTAACATATAGGGATAGGTTTTTCCTTGCATTCCCCATATTGAATTATTAACCGTCAATTTTGTCGTTACACCACCTTAGGTTAGATCATGTCGGGTTGTGACATTAAACATTCCCTTTGCATGTCATAACATGATCGGTAGTGCCTACCCTTCATGGGTGCCCTATTTAGAACCTGAATTTCCATTTGGTGCAGATGATGCTCTTTCCCATAGGCCTGGGAGCCCTCTTTTATCCCCACCATGAATTGATGATTGAACCTCATTTTTATTTCTCCGTCTATATTCTAGCCACATCCTAAATTTTTTTGTTGTTGCTTAATGGTCACCTATGCATTTGTTGCATGCGTCGTTCCTATTAGCGACTTCAGTTTTCCAGTTAGATTCGGTCTTAGTCGAGTTAGAGTATGTGTGTCAAAGTGTGTGAGGTCAGGTACCGAGCAACGAATGGGTTGAAGTCAGCAAGTGGTCGGTTGGCCTTTGGAGTCGGGAAGGGATATCCAAACCAAAACATGTGTAAAAGGGTAAAGGTATTTTCACTAAGAGTCCGGTCTTGTCAGAAGAGGAGATCTTATGTGCCTAAGGTCGAGGAAAGTTGTTAAATGGAAGTCACAGTGACATGCGAAGTGACCATCATCAGCTCATTATGAAGTCATAAATAATAAAAAATCACGGTGCTTATATCACATATGCTTTGTAGCTCTTATCAGTTGTACTTAGTACACTTCGAAGTGTACCTGTCACACAGATGTACTGCAGAAATCTTCAAACTTGTTTCAGTCGCCATGGATTCCGTGTCCCCTGGCACGTTTTCATCTCTCGCCCATCCGATTATAAATTCCGAGCGCTCTGCATGTATTTTGTTCACCAATCGAGTTTACGCGCTACTTGCAATTATTCTCACAAGCCCAGGTCAATTGAGATTACCACCTTTGCCCTGTGCCAAATCCACCGCATGCAGAACAAATACGCGTTGCACCATGATGAAATCTTAGAACATAAGGAATGGTGCATGCAGTGGTAGGAGTGTTAGGCCCGAGACTCAAATATTGATGTTGGTCAATGAAGATCCATAGGTTAGGCATCTTTTGAAAAGGTTGGATGCATGACCTTTTGTAGAAAAATCCAAGGATTCAACATGAAACTAGTGGAGCAGTTCACACTTAGGTTCGATGGGTCCCGTGCGGTAATTGCAGGTGTCACTTTCTAGGTGACAGAGGAAACTATGTCAGCCATGACAAAGATCCCTTCACGTGGTGAAAGGTGGTTTAAAGACATATATTTTGACGTAGAGCTCAGGGTATCCCAAGCGGCACACCCTTGTCTATATATTCCATCTTTTCAATGTAATCCGGGTTAGTTGGACAAACAATGTAGACAATGACTATTGATTGTAACTTTTTGATTTGATTGAAAGTTAATGCAAAGGTCCTGAAGATTTGATGAAAATATTCTAATGGTGACAACTTGATGTATTGTATTCTTTCTTTGCGTATGTTCTTTCTTGTGTTCTTTATATTCACATATCTATTCTCTGTCTAAATCAGAACGTGATTTCAAATCTAGAATTCACCGCGCAGAGCTCTAGATTTGCGTCATTAGACTAACTCTGTTTCTTCTAAGAGAACTCTGAATTCATCCCCAGTGGTGCTCCGAGTTGCTTCATGTGTTTTTCTCTCACCACACTCAATGATTTTAAACTGAAATACAATTGCTCATTTAGCCTTTATCCTCTTGAGTTCAGTCACTGAGTCATTTGTTTCTATCAGTTTCTTAAATCGACTCCATAGCCCAAGGTCTTTCTTTTCTTTCGCCAATAGAACTAGATAATATTGTTTAAAGGTGTTAAATCTAGCCGATATCTTAAAGCTATATCATGTATATGGACCAAGTCTTTAGAGAGAACCCTCTCCAGGTCCGAAAGGCTAGTTTTGGGCCTATAAGTTGGTTTGTAGTTTTCATCTGTCATTCATTTTCTCAGCTGAACGAAGTTTACAGAGCGCTAACATTCTGGCGCCGTTGTCGGGGACGAAATTGAATAAATTTTCCCCGGGAGAATGACTAAAGCTATAGTTTTGACCCCTAAGCATAACAGTGGGAAAACACCTATATTGGCTGAAACCTTTACCCCAACGACTCTAGTGAAAAAGAACAGTACCACGTAGTAATTCCATTCAAGAAACCTGGCTCCGAACACCATTTATACCAGAGCCAATCCTAAACTTAACCCCATAGAGCGTGTGTATCATCTCGAGATACTTCTGTGCAGGGTGAGGGAGAAGGTGCAAGACCCGTTCTACTACCTAGATAGAAATATGTCCTTTTTGAAGGACGGGGCACAAATCATTGACGACCTCGAGTTTGATGCCTTGTTCGAACAAACTTTGTTCAGGTCTAAATCAGAAATCAGCTTGGACCATAAAGTTTTTGACGAGGAGAGGTTTTGATCCCTAACCCCACAAGCTACGAATCATGCTCAAAACATCCCTCAAATCCCAAACCCCCCTAGACCAATGGCTACCAGATTCTCCCCACCTTGTTCTGCAGCCCAACTACATGATTTTCCCTAGAACTACAGTCAGAGGATCAAGCTATACGACGCTGAAGGATACATTTCAGCATAAAAGCATCTAGATTGGTTCAACGATTTTGTTGACCTAGAAGAGGTTGACCATGCATATGCGAAAATGAGGTTGTTCGCACTAAGTCTTTCTGAGGAAGTGAGAAAGTGGTTTAAATCCCTCCCAACAACAAGCATTCAAGACTTTGCCGCGTTTGAGACATTTTGCATCACTAGATGGGGAGACACAAAGAACCCTTTGTAGCGGCTGACACAGTATAAAAATATGAAGAGAGTGATGGAGGAGATGATGCGAGAGTTCTCAGACCGTTTCATGAGGGTTTACAACTCAATCCCTGCATAAGTCTAACCACCTCCTGGGGATGCGCAGTTGCAATACACTGACTCCTTTGATAGTGATTTCTCCTTGCTATTGAGGGAGAGAAAATACGCAAATTTAGATACCATGATGAGTGACACGATTGAAGTCGAGGTAAACCTGATGGGGTCAGGAAAGATAAAATAGAGTTTCAACAGAGGCGGGAAGAAACCCCAAGGGGATGCGCAACCATTGACTTCTCGACCCGCGGATGACAATTTCAACTTGATGATGAAGACGATGGAGAAGATGATGGAAAGGATGTCCATGGGAAACAAACCCACCACCCGAGAATAGCATGACCCCCATCCTAGGAATCAGAGAGGCCCGGTCCCGCAGATCAAGCAGAGGGAACAAAGAGACCAGGGTGACCAACAAATAAGGCCCCCATTCCAAAATAGTTACGCGGATGAAGATTTTGATCAGATGTTCAAAGATCAAATGCACTGTTGTGACGACAAAGACACGCACGTGTTTTTGATGAAGGGGGAACATGATCGATACATGAGCGAAAATGAAGATATTATGCTGGAGACGGATGATGCGTTGTCTTGTGAAACAAAATAATACAATAAAGTTTATCACAATGCTATCATGCAATTCCAAAAGTAAAACAACCTTAGGAGAAAAAAGGCACCTACAAAATCTCAGTAGTCAAATCCCATAAGGGAGCCCCAATAGACGAATCCCATAAGAAAAGCTCCGATGGATATCCCTTCCACGAGTCGACTGAGGAAAGACAACCCGACCAAGGACGCGACAAAAAAGGTGAAGTAAAAGGAGGAAGTTCCAAGGAAAGCATCAGAAACAAGTCTGGAGACATGTGCCAAAGAGGTAGAAAAGGCCTCTCCCCCTTTTAACTTTGAGAATGAAATGGCCAAGATTAAAATCTCCGTCCCTTTCAATGAACTCATCAAGAAAGGAGAATATCAGGATTAGATTATTAAAATTCTAAAGATGGGGGCGACTCCCGACACTTTGAAAATCTAGGATGATCACCTTGCCATTTTGTTTGGTCCATGCGTGGAGGAGGCAGGTGACACTGAAGAAGTTCCCCCGTTCTATGTCAGTCTTAATATCCACAACATGACCTTGCATAACGCCATGCTGGATTCAGGTGTGTCACACAATCTCATGCCCAAAGTGATCATGGAGGAGTTGGGTTTGGACATCACTAGGCCCTATAAGGATATTTTTTCTTTCGATTCAAGGAAAGTAAAATGTTTGGGTCTGATCAAATATTTGGTTGTGTCACTGGACTTTTGGCACATGGGCATACCCAGGGTTCAACGCTACAACAACGCACCAACAAATCCCTAACTACTGGCCCTTTCGTAAACACCTGCAAAGTAGATGAGGTCTCACCCGAGGTAGAGGTAGGGGTGGTTGCAAGACTCAGGTGGTTGCAAGAATTAGGTGTCTGCAACCTTAGCTGGGACAAAGATATGTGATTATAACACTTAATACATCTCTTAGCACCATCAGTTCCTCGATATGCAATCACTATTCACTTCACTGATAAAACAGAGTTTCGCAACATTCACACTAATATACAATGCTTAAGCACTTAGCTTATAAATGGATCATAATGAGCATATCAAGCACTAAGCGTGACTATCTTGATCATATCTAATATTATCACATATCATAAGCACAAAGAAGAAGTAGATCTATCCAAACATATCAAAGCACTTAGAAAATAACATGTGAACACATCAAGACAAAGCACAAAGCACATAACATACTATTTACGTGGTTCACCCCCACCCTGGGGCTACATCCACCAAATCTTCTTCTTTGTTGTCTTCAGTCAATCAGTTACAAGCACAAAGCCTTCAAAACCCTTACTCCACACAGGACAGAAGATCTGCGCAGCTCACTATATTCTTCTTCCTTGCGTTACAACACTAAGCCCTCCACAATCTGCTACAAGGACATGCACTTAGCTCTGCAAGTCTCTTACAATCATGCACAAAACACTTACAGAATCTACTCGCACTTAGAATACATTCACATCACATAGATGCACTATTATCCTCCTTCTTACATTGTCTATCCTTCTATTTATACATACAAAATAGGCCTAAACATGGGTAAGTCCACGGGCCGACATCCCATTCCCGTTACATATTCCCAAAAACCCAAAAAAGGGCCCAAAATGGAGCCAAGATCCCATGATATCCACTTCGTCTTGCGATCCTCCTTCTACAGGATGTCAAAGTCCCAAAATAGGTCAACATGACCAAGAAACTCCCAAAACTTGGCCAAGGGCCAACTGGCCCCCAACACTCACCTGTGACTCATCCCAAGTCACTCTGGTTTGAGCAATTGTGCCTCGAATTCCTCGAGCTTGGCTTGAGCCACTTCGACTTGCTGCTTTGCTGTGGCCTCTTGTTTGGCAAACTCCTGGATTACTGTGTCATTCAATGAACCTTCTAGGCAATTTTCTGCTGCGGCAACAACTTGTTCTAACTCTGCTCCTTGACTCTCTACCTCTGTAAACAAATGGCATGCCTTATCTTGCACAGGTTGAAGCCGTTGAGTGACTTCCATCACTTTTCTTTGAAGCATATGGATCTGCCGCTAAGCTGTGCGTTTTTCTTTAGACCTCTTCATTCTTTCTATAGCCGACAGGGCCTTCAGCTGCGCCTGTAGTGTATCTGCGTGTTGCTTCACTTCTCGGAGCTGTGAATCTAGTGTCTGTAACTCCGGGTTCTCAGTGATTTTTTCATATGTCTGGGTGTTGCGGTTCCTCAACTGCTTGCATTCCAATGCAAGAGCTTTTAATTTGTCAACTGTGCTGCGGGCAGTTGCTTCTCACTGGTCCCTTACGTCTTGTGGGGTCTCAGGTATAGTGAGTAATTCTAGATCTATGATGCGCTACTGGAGCTGTTGGATCACTTCTTCGAGTTGCACCACCTACCGTGGAACTCTCTCTTTGGCCTTTACTTCGACAAATGTCACAGAGTGAAGTGCTCTGTTGACCATTTCCTTAACATCGAGTTGCTCTGTGAGCAACTGTTCCTTTTCTTTATGCAACTGGGATTTTTATTCATTAGATTTTACTTGGAGAGCAAGATTCTCTCATTCTGCAGTACTTCGTTTCTCTTCAAAGACTCTTTGTACTTGTGATAAAGCCTGGGTGTCTTGCGTTGTCTCCTCCCATGCTCATCGAAGGCGAGCTTCAACTGTATCAACGATCCGGTGGAGTTGAGCTGGCTCATCTCCTAGTTCTCGTGTTTCCGATGGTAGAGGCACAGTGGAAATTGTGCGACTGGACTGTAGTTCTTTCTACACTCCTTGAAGTTAAACCTTGATCCGATTGAACACCTCCTCCTACTTATCTTCTTGCTTCTCTGCTATCTCCAACAAAGCATCGTTTAGTGCTACGACGATGAAGTCAAAGTCATATGCAGTGAGGGTGGTCTCAAATTTGGTCCTGGTTGCTTTTGATTTCTTCCTTGAAGAAGGTTTTAGAGGGGAAACCTTCCTTTTCTTTGAGGGGTCGTCCTCATCTCTAGGTGGTGTAACCTCACTTTTCTTCTGTTCAACTTCTACGCCATCTATCTCTCCGCCATCACCTCCTTGCTCAGGTGAGATAGAAGCAGTCTTTGCCGAGGTACTGCTTACATCTTGAGCTTCTTCATTTTTCTTGGTCTTTCTCGGTCCAGGTGTATCATGCACTGCTTCTGGACTGTCAATATCAGATAACCCCACAGGGTCTGCTGGGATGAGTAGGTCCACTGACCATTCCTTAGTAATCTCTTCTAAGTCTTCCTCCGTTATCTTGTAGTATGACCGCAACTGTTGTTTATGCTCATCAGTGCACGCTGTGATATAGATGAAATGGAAGTCCGTGTTGAATTTCATCAAGGGCCTAAACCTATGGAGAGTGTTCGGGGTTATACGAGGCTCAGAATGGATGGATGTCTTCAGCTGGTTGTAGTAAGTTTTGAAGATGACATTTGATTTCCATTGCTTGTTCATGTCACTGGAGTACCACAATGTACTAAACTTCGCGGCCAGACATTCAAAGGGCTCTATGTCTGGGAAGGTCGCACCTTCCGACATCTCCCATGCGATAAAATCAATCAATATGAGAATCTAGCTGAAGTGGAACTCATATCCTTGGTCCTGCGCTTCCCTGCAGTCCAATTCCAGCTGGTTTACAAGGTACTTCACCCAATTCATTTGTAGGCCCTTCGCCCACTTTCCTGCGAGGCTGACTACAAATCCGGTCACTTGGGTGGGTCAGTTCTTGCGAACTAACTTTCCTGCGATCAATTGATAGGCTAGGCGCTCTGCGCCGTTCTGGATAGAGACTACCTTGTAGCCTCACATTCCTTTCTCGACATCTCCATAGGTGTCTTTAATCTTCTACGTAAGATCACGATCCATGGTTTTCCTGGGATAGAAATCCTGTGGGTCAGGGCCTTGCATGCTTAGCCCTGTGATCTGATTGATCAATGTCAAATCCACTGTGATATGGCGGTTCAACCACAAATATCCACCATGGTAGCAGGACATCAACAACTTGACGCATGCATTCACTTCTTGGTGCCTACCAAAGTGAGGAATCTTCATGACATTGAGCACCGTGGACTGCGCGAGATTCATGGTCCATGATTGGGGAACGATATTCGATTTCTTTCCCTTGGTTCTGGTCAAATACTTATGTGGGGAGAGAATGTTGTACACCTTCCTGCCCCCGAGGTTGAAGTCGCTAAACTTCAACACTGCGATCTTATCTTGTTCTACGCGCACTGCACATATCCCTTTTGGGAGGTACACAGTGACCAAAGCGTACTCAAATTCTCTGGGCACACTGTCACGATTTATCACGCCGCTCAAAGGGGGTAGATAGGTGGGTAATATACTCGATATTAACTTAGCATTTGCGAGATCATCCCTATGCTTAGTTCACTTTTCATCTACTGGCCAGGATGGATCATCTTGAGTAGTGGACGGAGAGGCCGACAGTCCTCTCATCGAAGATGCTTGTACACCTATAGACACTCCTCTCCCTGACATGACTCTTTCAGTCATTAAGTCGAGGAGAACTTCCGTTACTGATTCTTCAACTGTGGTGAGATTTTTGTACATACGCGCTCGAGATTAAAATTATCGGGGTCACGATGATCTTAGATATGACACTAGAACAAACAACAATAGCGCAATGATCACTGTATACAATTTGCTTAGTCTGCGGGCTTCAAATTCTTAGTTAGCAAAAGTGTTCTTGGTGCATGGCGCAACGAGATAAATAGGTAACTTGAAAATGGTTCACTTGCAACGGTTATGATCCTCCATTAACTCTTGTTTGATCCGTTACGACGCAGTCTAACGGTCTGATGACAAACCTTTATTGCCTTTATGTTCGTTCAGAGCATTGATCGAACGGTTATAATATCCCCAACGGCTATATTGCTTCGCCATGGTGAAGTGCCACATGTTGCTGTTCTGATATCCCGACGAAGCTCCAATTCTGCAAATTTTCTGTCTACGAAGTTCCCTCTGGAACCTTCCGCAACTTATCTCTCTTCTTACTTTGCTTCCTAGCCTTTTTTCCAGTGAGCTTCATCTTAGTAGTTTGTTTTCCATTCTGATTCTTATATTTTGTGGTTTTAGTTACTTTGTGCTCTTGATATTCTCTCCTAGAACTTAGGGGTAACACCTCTTCTTTACCCGAGATAGGTACTTCAGTCTCTTGGGAGTCTTCTAATGTTCTTGCAGCTTCAACATCTGGGTTTATAGTGTTAAATAGATTCGATATGTTCTCCTATTCTTCGATCAAGTGTGCGATCCTCCTGGTCATGAAATCTTTTAACTCCTATTTCTTCTGCTCCAAGACTTCTTCTTCTTTCTTTAGTTTGTCTTGATCTTTGTTAGTCCAAGGTTTTCCTATTAACATGGTAAATGAGGTACTGTCTTCAACAAATTTAATAATCTCAACATCTTCCTCTATCAAAGTTCCATTGAGGGTAATAGGTATTTGAGCGAGCCTTCCACATAGGGTTACCAATTTTCCTTTGAATAACCCTAGTCCTCCTAATGAAGGAATCATAACAGGCCTCCCTATAGCTTCCCAAGTTCTCTCTGTCATGATATTCACCTGTGTTTCTTCATCTAGAACAAAATCAATGTCGAAGTCTCCTATTATTGCTTCGATGCATTCTTTTCCTTTGAAGATCTTTGATAATATGACATGTCAGTGGTCATTCAAGGTTTCTCTCATTTGTAGCAATATTTTCTCTAATTCTTCCTGGGGTTCTGCTATAGCCTCTGGAGCTGCCTTAGGGTTTTCTTGATTCAAATTCATTCCTTCAAGCTTAACAATCATTCTGGGGCAATCCAACACTTCATGGTCCATAGCTTTGCAACAAAGACAACTAGGTCTTCCCCCAGGGCATTCTTTAGCAAGATGTCCCAGTTTTCTGCAATTGTAACAGAGGGTTAATCCTCTTTTTCTTTTAAATTATCCCCAGTCTCTTCTGTACTGCACACTAGGATCTTAGGAGCTGACATGCAATAAATTCTTTCTGAGATACTGCATCCATTCATTAGTCCAAACATTCTTTCTATGCATAGGTATAACATATATTTCACTATTCTTGTTAGATCTATTAATATCAAATATTCTTTCATCTATCAATACCCTAGTTTTCAAATTAGGACAAATTTTATTAAACATATCTAGATCCATACTCTAGAAACAAAACTTTCCACTTATCTTACTTCTACAGAGCACAAAACATTTAGATCTAATTTTTTTTACTATCTTTACCTTTATCAGAGTACAAAGCTTGCATATCTTACCTCTTTTAATCAGAAATTCTCACTTTTACCTTTCTTAGAGCATAAATCTATCAGATCTTGCTTCTTTCCTTCACATCCAACCTCTTTTCTTCAGATCAGGCTTCTTTATTTTAGCACAAATCTTTATGAGTCAAGTAGAATACTGCACACTAGGGCACAAAT
>SNQJ01S0304951.1:0-10185 GCA_010110895.2 Picea sitchensis | reverse complement strand
TGAAAATTTTGATTTATAAAGATTTTGAAAAGTGCAAAGACTCCAGGATATCAAAAACTTTGTTCTTAAGGTAAAGATTTGAGTTCAGTTTCAACACCACCTGTCAACCACGCGGTCCCCACCTAACAGAGGTGCCACGTGTTCACATGAGCCCTCGGTGCTCGACACTTCACGACTTCTACATTCGAAAAGAGACTCTCTCAAGTTTCGAATCCCCGATAGGCGATAACCACGAAAGTTCTGATCCCATGGTTCTCCTGCGGCCTGGATCCAACGGTTACGATCACGTCGCAATCTCGCGAATCATGAGTTCATTCAGTCCTACCCTTAACTAATCCAAGTCTCGAGTCAGCGAAATGCTACTCTCCTTCCTATACAAAGGCTAAGATCGACGGTTAATAGGGCTCCATCAGATCCTTGGATCTACGGTCCTGGATCCCATTGCTACTTGCGAAGGCTGAAAGAGTCAAGGTGTTAATGCCTGTGCTCCTTCTCTAGATCCATCGGTCTCGACAGATCTGGGATATTCCCGAAAGGATTCTGACCGTTCGTCAACCAAATGATAGGGTATTCTTTCTTTCTATAATTGGGCTCGCTATCCCTTCTGAACTTGAATCACGAATTCAAGTTCTCGGGGATTTAAAATCCCACGACTCCGAGACCTTAGAGAGCTACCCTTCCAGCCCCAGACTTAACCATTTGTATAGAAACCAATGATGACATATAAGCATACACATGCATCCATTATTTCCAGTTTAAAACACCACGCAATTATTCTACACAAAAATTATTATGGGCATATAAACATAAGCATGCATTCATGATATTCAATTCGAAATACAAGGTATAAAACACTTATCAAATCTACCAGGCGTGATGTAAATGCTGAGAGGGGTGCTCGTTTCCACCCAACCGTAGGCTCAGTGACTCCAAACAAATTTACCACTAGCCACCCCCGAGCTAGACCACGATGCTTTAAGGTTCAGTCTCCTACTTCCAGCTCAACAGAAGTCAAGGACGAAGGTTACTCTCCTTCTCTTGATATAGGAAAATAATCCAGGACAAAGGTTACTCTCCTTCTCCTGATATTCAGAACTTCCTGCATTTCCAGGGTTTTCTCTGGTTCCCTTCTGTGATCCCCGGCGCGCGCGCTCTCTCTCCTCCCTTGCCCATTTGTGTGCAAGGTTGTGTGTTGCACGAATTTCGCCGTCCATGGTCAGGTCTGAGGGCTATGTTACGGATGGGCGGTTCACCCCCATCCCCTCATTAACTCTTGAGGGGCCTCTCCACCTACCAATCTGACGGGAAATCCATTCTAGGATCAGAGAGTTGCTTTGGTTTTTGAGCAAGTATAAACCAGTACGGTACTGGCTCGGTGGAAGTTAACGCAACCATTCCAGGTCCCTTCCACCACCTCTCATTAGCCATCATGGTTTCTTTTATCACATCTCCTTCCCAACAATCATGCAACACCTATTCATAACATAATTTACATTCATCGACNGGCCAATATAGTTATTTTTACAGACTGGGAGAAACAAGGTGTTACACCTTTATGCGCGTTGATCATGTAAGATTTCCCATCCTTGATCAATCAATATTGGTTGACTCTCCACATGAATAGTGCATCCCTCATATACATGTAACAGATTCCAAACACTACGCCACATACGTCAAGGGGTACTACATCCAATTCCACTTCATCAATAAAATCAACACTTATAACAAATTTAATCTTACACTGTTTTGTTACATTTATCTTTACATCTTTGTTTACCCAATTCAATGGATAGGGACTAAGATGATCATGAACCTCCAATCGAAGCTTGCTAACTAGATCCATTGCTACGAGATTAGCTTGTGAACCAAAATCGAACATAGCATCTATTTTTTTCTTCTTGACTTGAATCTTGATGTGGAAGAGCTTGGTCATCTCCTTCTTTTCCTGGTGATGAATTATACTCAGTTTCACCTCCTTCTGCACATATGTGTAGACAATCTTTTCATCCACATCCGAGCTACTTTGAACTTGATTGCTTGAATCTATAGCTAAAATATTCTTTTTCTTTCTGTCCTTGCGATTCTTCGTGTTCAGATCTAGATGTAGTTTCCAACATTTTTCCTTGATGTGGCTATCAATGTTGCAACGATTGCAATGGTTGTTGTGATATTTGCATTGATGTGTAGTGGTTGTTGTATTTTTATATTCCCCCCCTTTCCACTTCTTCTTGCCTTCCTTGGAATCTTCGTGGTGATCTTTCTACTTCAAACCACTTGGTTTCTCCTTATTTTGGCCTATGTTTTCCAGGTACTGTGCCTGTACACATGCCTCATCTATTGTCATTGGCTTGAAGAGCATCACTTGCTTTCATAGATGATTGTGTAAACCCCCCAGATACTTGAGGAGTACATCTTGGTTCTTAGGAGAGATACCCAACAAGATGACCATATTTTTTAACTCAATGGTGTATTCTTGTACTCTCTGCCCCTGCCTCTACCTAACGTAGTGCCACTAGATCCATTGGTCCTCTACATACTCGATAGGGTAGAATTGGGACTTGATGAGGGTTTTGAAGTCCTTTCATCTAGTTACTAGTGGATCACCCTCCAACCTAAGTGTTTATGTGTGGCTTTTCCACTAGGTTAAAACATGGCCTGATCTAGATGAATATCAATGTCCACCCACTTCTTCTAGTTGGCTCACATAAAAATTTCATCTTGGAAGTTACAGTTTTCATCTTGGAATTTTTTTTCTAGCTTTTCGGGTGCTAAACTTTCGGGGTCGTTTTGGGGCCCTAAACAATGTTTTTTGGGCCCGCCATAGTTACAGTTTTAACATAATCACAATGTGAAGAAATAATGTGTAGTCCTCAGATAGACCTTTCCAACGGGTTATCATGCACCTAAAATGAATATCTTATGGAAAATTTACGACCCCGGGAAGTTGATGTACCAACTTACCCCATCGGGGCCCACATGAATTTTGGCACTTTATCTCCTAGGGTTAGGTTTTTGGATGCCTAGGATTTTATGTTTAATTTTTTATGCCAAAACGTCCCGGAGGCCTCATTGTAATGTGCTCATATGAATGCATGTATCCGGCACACCTCTTCTCAGAGATTAGCTACCACCATTCGAGCAAGATTGTTTTCATTCTGCATTTTACAGTTTCAGCAGATTTCTTTATTGAATAGAAGTTAAGTTCCACTATATTTGTGTTAATGTTATAGATCTGTGTTTCATTTCATTTCGCTCATAAATACAGATCAGTGGTATCAGAGTGGTCTGCTCTTCATTTTTTTCTTTGTGCATGTCCCCAACGAGGTCAAGGTATAAGAAGTTAGGACTCGAACTGGTTTAGCCTTTGCAAGATCGACCTCGTCGAACCCGATGACCGCCCATGGGGGAAGAAAATAGAGATGATGGGGCATGATATCCCTTTAACCTGTTGCTTGAGGAAGCCCTCTCACGAAAAAGGAATGAGATGATGGATAAATTTCCGTAAATCCTTCGACAACTGCCAATAAGGAACACATCTTCCTCAAGTGGAGGCGCTGCCCCCTTCAAGGTACAGATCAATTTTGATATTCCTATATTTAAAGGTCAGATAGATGTGGATGTTGTAGACAAATGGTTAAACCTTCTAGAAAGGTATTTTTTTGTCCACAATTTTTTCTATAGAGAAAATATTACATTTGTGCTCCTTAAGGTTGTCCCCCATGTCAAAGATTGGTGGGAGACTTTCTGTGAGAAAAAACAAACAGAGAGATCTACATTATTTGTACTTTCATCCACTTGGGGTTATTTCAGGGATGATATTAAAGAACAATACTACCATGTTCTAAGTTATGACGACTTATACACAAGATGGACCACACTGAGGCAGGAAAGAGACCAAACAGTGCCAGAGTTCACCAATGTCTTCCATACCTTGCGCACCAAGCTGGGTATAAAAGACTCTGAACAACATCTGGTAGTCAAGTGCCATGATGGTCTACATAGATACATCCATACATAAATGGAAATTTTGGACATCTCATCCTTGAGCGCGACCTATTGATATGTTGTAAAAATCAAGCAAAAGATTAAACAAAAGACGCAGTAGATTGGATCAACAAACCCCTCAAAGCATAAACAAGGCAAAGGTGGCCCCAACCCACAGAACAAAAGGCAGAGAAATGATAGACAACCTCAGGACAACTAGTCCAAACCACAAACAAAGAAGGACAACGGGAAGACAAAGAAAGACATTGGGAAATGGTGTGAGTTCCATAAGGTCCCCTAGCATAACACAACTGCATGCCGCTCAAAGCAGTCTTTGGTGGCCAAGGTGAAATCCTATGAATCAGATGGAGGCTCCGAATCTGAGTCCGAACTAGAAAAATGGAGACAATTTATTGATGTAGAACCCAGTGCCACCATTGCTACCACCACCAATGTCTAGCCCAACAAACCTAATGAACCAGAGGAAGGTTATCACCTATTTCATTCATAGATGTAGGTGAAGAGTACTATGTTGAACCTCATCGTTGATAGTGGTAGCCAGAGGAACCTCACTCAGCGGAGGTCGTCAAGTGGTTGGCTCTTTCGAAAACACCACAACCACAACCGTACACCTTTAGATAGCTCCGCCAAGGGAGCGATCTTTGCGTCAACCAACAATGTCATCGGGCCTACGACATCAAGCCCTTCAAAGATGAGGTATTATGTGATGTCGCCCCCCTTGAAGTTTGTGATGTTATTTTGGGACAACCTTATTTATGGAAACATCATGTTGTATATGAGTCTAGGCCTCGTAATGTTATTGTTACTTTGGACAAGAAATTATACAGGATACTCGAGGTAGTCCCATCTACTGCCATTTCCTTGATCTCTGCCAAGCAATGTAGGAAGGTCATCTCCCAAACCCAAAAGCTTGTCTTCTTCTTGATTTTCACTCAAACTGAGTAGAAGGTTATAGCCACATCCATGGCCTCCGTGAAAAGTCTCTCCACACAACAACAACAAGTGGATAAGGTCATGGAAGAATACAAAGACATATTCTCCTCACCCATTGGGGTACCTCTGCACTGTCAGGTCAAACACTCAATCGATCTGACCCCCGATGCATCGCTACCCAATGGGCTAGTCTATCGCCTCTATTTGTCAGAAGATGAGGAAATCAAGCGCTAAATAAAAGAGCTTCTTGAAAAGGGACACATCTTCCCAAGCCCAATCACACTTGTGCGGAAGAAATATGGGACCTGGCGACTCTGCATTGATTACCGAGCCCTAAATAAAATCACAGCGAGGAACCAATACCCAATTCCCCGAATTGACGATATCCTTGACTAGTTCAAGGGGGGGCAAATGCTTTAGTAAGATTGATCTAAGTCTGGCTACCACCAGGTCCCAATAGAGTAGACCAATGTATGGAAGACTACTTTCAAGTCCAAAGAAGGTCTTTTTGAATGGTTGCTCATGCCCTTTGTCTTGACAAATTCCCCAACAACTTTCAAGAGAATGATGGATGATATCTTGTTGTATTTCACCAATTCTTTTGTGGTGGTGTATTTGGATGACATCCTCATCTTCAACAAGAATTGGGTGGAACACTTGCAACATATTCAACAGGTTCTACACACTCTGCGGCAACACAAGCTATATAAAAATTTGAAAAAATGCTCCTTCGGGATGAATAGATTCCAGTACCTAGGATACATTGTTGATGAGCATGGGGTGCATGTCGATCCAGTGAAGACCCATGTCAACCATGACTGGTCAGCCCTGACAACACTCACTGAGCTTTGGAATTTCTTAGGCCTTGCCAATTTCTATCGCAGATTCGTGTTGGGATTCTTCCACATTGCATGGGCCCTTATCCAAGTGACCAAGGGAAGTGGCAAGGAAAAATTCATGTGGGGGAATTTGCAATAGAAAGTGTTCGATTATTTGAAACAACGCTTGTGCTCAACCCCGATGCTCTCATTACCCAACCTACAACATCCTTTTGATATTGAGACATATGCTTTAGACTATGTTATGAGCACAGTTCTCACTCAACATGGACATCCTGCGACCTATCATAGTGAGACACTATCAGATATTATCTGTAAGTACCAGACTTACGAAAAAGAAATGTACTCCATTGTAGAAGCCTGTCATAAGTGGAGACATTACATTCTCAGGAAGGAGACAATATTTCACATTGATCATAAGACTCTACAGTTCATGCAGACACAAAGAAAATTGCAGAATGACCGCCATCAGAAGTGGTCCACATAATTGCAACAGTTTCATCTCAACATCAAGTAAAAGTCAAGGAGCACCAACTGCATCGTTGACTGCCTCAATCGACCTCCAGTTTCCGCACTAACTATGGTGCTACACTTCTGCGTACATGAGACCTCTGAATGGCCCCAACTCTACGAGAGAGATCCTGACTTTTCCACTACCTACCATATGCTAGAAACAAACACATTTGTCACTAATTTCCATCTGCAAGATGGGTTGTTGTGCCATCTAGGCCATCTATGTGTTCCATCAAGTGAGTGAGCGAAGCTAATTTTGGAAGCTCACTACAGTCGAGTGGTAGGACACTTCAGCGTAGAAAAGATAGTGGCAATGTTGCAACAACATTTCTATTGGTCGAAACTCCGACAAGATGTCAACAAGTATATCGGGTCCTTCACGACCTGTGTCATTGCCAAACCGACCATTAAGAAACAAGGCATGTACACCCCTATCCCTACTCCATACATGCCCTAGGAGTCCATCTCGATGGACTACATGTCAAGCCTTCCTTCAACCAAGTAGGGAAATCACTGTGTTTTCGTGGTTCTTGATCGATTTTCCAAGATGGTGATTTTGGTCACCTACAAGAAGAGCATCACAACAAAGGCCACTACCAAGCTCTTCTTCAAATGAGTGTGGGTACATTTTCGGATACCAAAAACCATCATTTCAGATCGGGATAACCGGTTCCTCAACACATTTTGTTCAAGCCTTTGGTTGGCTGGACACCAAGCTCACCAAATCCATGGCCATCCACCCCCAAATGGATGGCCAAACTGAGGTCATCAACAAGATGATCGTGCATATATTTCACAGGTACAATTCCAAGCATCCATGCACATAGGATGAGAGTCTTTCCTATGTTTAGCACAGTTACAACAAAGCCATACATAGCTCAACCGACCACAACCCCTTTCAAGTGGGGTTGATATTTCAACCATTGGGTCACATTAATGTTGCACTACCCCTTGCGTCCACACAGGAAGAATCATTTCATGCGAAAACCGAAGCCAACAAAGCCACTCGGTTCATTGAAAAAATCCAACACATTTGCCAACAAGTTCATGATATTTTGCAGAAGTCCAATGCCAAGTACAAGCAGCGCCATGATCAACATCAGGTGTCACACAAGTTTCAAGTGCGAGATAAAGTTTGGTTGTACTTCCATAAAGAACACCTTACAGGACCCCATATAAAGCTCCTTCCACTCCACTATGGACCTTACACCATAACCAAGGTTGTGGGTGACAATGTTTTTGAGCTCAACATTCCCCCCTTCCTTGTTTTGCATCCAATGTTTAATGTGGACCTCCTTCGGCCATACTTTCCACCCTTATTGGACACCTCAGAGATAACATAACAATTGACATTGATAGAGCTCAACCCTGACTGCATGGAACATACATCCACTAATCAGATCATGGACACACAGATCAAGGACACTCACCAAATAAAACTTAGCTTTATCGGGTTGTCAAAGCAGGGCAACTCCTGCACCAAGGCAAGTGGCTCACATGGGGAAAAATTCAGCAGAAATTTCCTCATCTAATGGGGGAACTCAACGCAATGGATATCATTGCTTCCTAAGGAGGGAGGATTGATCCATATGGATATCGGTGGCCACCCATCTCTTCCAACCGGCTCACATACAACTTTCATCTTGGCAATTTTTTTCTATCTTTTCGGGTCCTAAACTTTTGGAGCCATTTTGAGGCCCTAAACAACATTTTTTGGGCCCGCCACAGTTACATTGTGGGAACAGTTAGAGTATGATGATATAATGTGTAGTCCTTGGATAGACCTTTCCAATGGGTTATTGTGCGCCTAAAATGAATATTGTATGCAAAAGTTACGACCTCAGGAAGTTGATGTACCAACTTACCGCATCAGAGCCCACATGACTTTTCGCGCTGCATCTCCTAGGGTTATGTTTTTGGATGTTTAGGGTTTTTTTTTTACTTCTTGATGCTAAAAAGGCCTGGAGACCTAATTGTAATGTGCTTAGATGAATGTGTGTATCCGTCACATCTCTTCTCAAAGATTAGCTACCATCATTCGATCAAGATTGTTTTTATTTTGCATTTTACAATTTCAACAAATTTCTTTATTGAATAGAAGTTAAGTTCCATTGTATCTCTTTTATTGTTCTCTGTATATCTGTGTTAATGTTATAGAACTGTGTTTCATTTCGTTCCTCTCATAAATCTGGATCATGGCCCTCTAACTTCAATCTAGAAAATGAAATCTTTTGTCCTTCATCTAAATGATGAATGCTAAAATAAACTTCTAGTTGTTGCAACCAATGATTCAATTTTAATGCATCAATTTCACCTTGATATGGATTTATGTCCACTTTCATTTCCATCTTGAATAGGGACTGTGAAGGGTTAATGATACTCGAACTAGGTTGTTCTTTCTTGGATTCTTTCTACAAGTCCTTTCTCGAGTCTTCCCAATCTCTTGATTTCCTCTCAGATCCAATCCCTGAGTTAGATCCTCCATCATCTCTGAACGGTCTGAGCTTTCTTACTAGAACTGCCATGAGAAGGTTCATATTGCTACTGATGTCGGAAACTTGTGCTTCCAACCGCTCAAATCTATCTTATGCTAGATCTCGAGGGTTGTTATGAAAAAACTTGTCTGCCATAGCTAGGGTTTCTATGACTTCTCTTTAAGCTGATGCCTAGATCTTGCAACTTCCCAAAAATACCCAAAATAAAACCTTCTCTGATACCAATATGATATGTAAATTGTCATGGATATTGCACCGAAACATTATGTCATAATAGATATGATAAATAAAACTGAAATCTACAGTATGAAGGTTAAATTCCTTTAGATTTCCAAAATATTTAGTTATTGATTTTCTGCTTATACATGAAATAGATAAAATTTGGAAAATATAGAACAATAAAATACAATTACACCATCCAAAAATAAAAACAAGATATGCCCTAGGAAACCCTATACATGAGAAAACCTAGCTAGAAGGTGAGGTTGCTCTGTTCTCTTTTCTCTGGTATAAAAATGATGCAAATACAAAGAAAGAGGCTCTTTTCGTGGAGTTTCCTTTGACCTGTGGCTTGTATGGATGATACGTAATCTCTCCTCCTCTTTTATGTTCAAAGAATACCACTCTCAGATGTTCTACTCAGTTATGGAACAAGATACAATGCAAAATAATGGAACCCCTTCTCCTTCTAGTGGCCCGGTATTTAACATAGTCCAATAGCCATCGAAGGGTAGGTTCTTGACTTCCTCAACTCTCAATTGTGATAGGGTTTTGGACATTTTAGAATATTCTTGAAATTACATACATGTCTAGCCCCCATATGTGTGAGTTGTTAATATTATGGTAGCTGCGGGAGGTATTTACCTCCACGTGTGAACCTAACGAGAATAGAAGACTCCGGGAAGAAAGAGAAAACCCTAATGAATTGGCTAATAACCCTAGAAGCCTTGTCGGCTCAAGAAGATAATTTATATTAGGTTATTAGCCTCCAAGAGAAGAAGTCGGCCAGAAATAATAATAATATACTGAAAAGACACTTATCCAGAAGGAGAAGTCGGCCCCAACAAAATTGGCAGAACCACTATAAATACATGGCGCCAATTCTCATTTGTCACATCTCAACAGTTGCAGACAGAGCCAGTTCTCCACAACAGTTCCCAGTTTGGTGTGTACGTGTGGAGGAGGTTTGCAGGCGCAACTGCAGCAACAACTAGTTTCAGTATTGGCTTGGACTATCTCTTGGCTAGTGTTTGAGATTATCTGATCAGTCTTTTGTGTTGCGCTATCCTTGGGGAGAGATGCACTACCCTTTGTTTGGATATCTAGCCTAGGTTTTTCTTCCGGAGGAATTCTCAGTCAAGGTTAAGGTGCTCGGAGGGAGGCTTCAGCCTATGGTTGGG
>SNQJ01S0304950.1:0-10185 GCA_010110895.2 Picea sitchensis | reverse complement strand
TCCTTAAATTGGTACGTGGGTATCATCTTGCCTTTTTTTAATTGCTTTATCCCCTTTTTCTCATCACACATTCTATTTCCCCAACCTAAAAGCCTTTGAACTCATTGGCTGGATTTTGTCATTGAGTTGTCTTCCCTTGGATCTTTGACATTTGTCAATGATCCAAGAGGGGTCTCTTTAGCTTCTCAAGCTATTTAAGAGACCTCTCACTCACTCTTTTAGCACCAAATCTTTTGCTAACACTATTATGCTGAAATTTTTCACAACTTCATCCTCTTGCTCTTGCCAACATTGCCATCCATCTCATTGCTCTCATATTTTTGATAATAAGAAAAGGCTTTGGAGGACAATTGGTGCATTCATAGTTATCTTTTATGATCCATCCATATGAGGTGATATTGCTCAACTTCTTGTGAATTTGTTTATGGTATTGATCTTGAGTTCATGCTTGGGTAAGCTAGTTGAATGTTATCCATTGCTAGTTTATGTTTTACTTTGAATGACCTAGGCTTGTAGTAATCTCTTCTTAGTGTTGTTCTAGAAAACTATCTATGCCATATACAGGTTTGTACTAAGCTTTTGCAGGTCATCTCTAAGGCTTCACTTGGGATAGTATTCGGCGAGGAGTCTACCCTTGGAGCTTTCAAAAACTCCAAATCTCTTTCCTTTATCACTTCCTTTTTCTGTACTCATTCCATATATTTTTCAGCTCATATTATAGCTTTAGAGGGGTCAATATTTCAATTTTTATACTCTTGTTGGTGGAAATATCTGCGTGCGTGAGGTGCTCCATAACTTTTCTTAGTGTTTTGCATCATTTCCAGCAAACTTTAACCTGGCGATTTTTTGCAGGGCACCGTCATATATTGAAGGTATATGTTGCAAGCAACACCTAGGAGGCACGAAGCATGCTTCTTGAGCTTGAAGGTAACATCTCTCCTCTTCTATCTCATATCTCTTCAATTTTCTGAAATTTTCTTAGGTTTTAAGAGCTCTAAAAGATACCCTAGCTTCAATTGACTATTCTTTTGTAAAGTATAACTCTTAGAATGGCTTGTTCTCGTCTTTTGTGTAAAATAAATCTAATAATGATAGCTAGCACTAACAAGATAGTTCGCGCACGAGGGTGAGCCCGGTGACTTGTCGCCGTTCAAATTCAAGAGCGCCTCGATTCACCAGTATTTGGACTCCAGCCCATGCAAGTTTGTCTTGGTAATGGTAGTCTCAAAACTTTGAAGTCATCCCACAATATAAGCCCACGGCAAGAATCTACTTGTGGTATTGTCTGGCTTAGAACTTGATCACTTCTTAGCCAATCCTTTTTTTCAAGTTTAGTTTTCCTTCTAAAGTATTTCATATGCTCTTGCTTTATATGTCAATGGTTAGATAGCTTCATTATGTTTACATGGTTATAGATCCATTACCTTGTGAAGTTGTTTGATCTAATTAGATAGCATATGATCTAGTGTTTTCCACTTGCTAAGTTGTGATTCTTTACAAGGATTGTTTTCTATGGGTGGCTTAACGCTTTTACAATCTAAGTGGTTTGATTAGTTTTGAACCTTTTACTCTTTACACTACCTCAAGCCCACGGCCTAGGTGTCTCTCTAGCGCTTTCTACCCACGGCCCTTGTGCCCTTTTTCTCGCTGCCTTGTGAATGTTACACCTCACGACCAGCCCCTCATAAGCTCACGGCCTCATCCTTGTACACATCCTTTTATTGGTCTGTTGTAGCCCACGACCTAGTGAGCTTGTAGCCCACGGCTTCACCTTGAATTGCTCACGGCCTTGCTGGCCCACTGCTGCACACAGCACACATACATTTTGTTAGTGGTTAGATCTCTCGCATTTGCTTAAAGTCTAATTGATTCACACACTTTGGATGCGCTTATGTGATGGTTCATATTATATCTTGTCTATGTTTTTGATGTGATTGCTTAATATGCATTGCTTCAATACTCTAAACTTTTTCTAACCTTTTAGAACCGCCGCAATCTTAACATTTGTTTAACAACACATCACAGCGGTTCACAATTTAATTTGTTGTTTTAAAGTATGTGCTTATGGTTTAGGTACATAGATATGAGTTTGATTTACAAGTAATTGTTTATGGTGTAAATCATTTTGATTGATACCTTTAGGCTCTCATAATATACTTACCTTAAAGAGAACACTTTTGGAATGGTTTTAATACCACCACGCATCGCCAAGTACATGTGGCGAGTGGAGTTTAAAGAGTGATGTTTATGATGATCCTAGCGGCTTTTGGTATCTATTATCTTTCTGCTGTCATAAACACTCACCTCACACACCCTTTGAAATCACAACTTCACTTGGTTTAAATAACATATCATACATTGTGGTTTGTGGTTTGTGGTTAAGTGGATTTACATGTTAATGGTATCATTGCTCACACTACACACTTGGATGATGCTCACTGCATAGTTTAACTCTGCTCATTATTGCTCACAGTATACTCTTTTCACTTACACATTTTAAATGCTCATGGGTATAATGAACATGGTCTAATCTCTCATAAGTTGTATGTTTATTGGCCTATAATTTGACACACTTGTGATATGTTATCCATGCTTTTTAAATGTTGATGGTTTTAAACACTAGTACTCCATTACCTTGTAACTTATTTTTTAAGCTATCTCATTTAATTTCATAGCAAGCACACACTACATCATCCATTACTTGCATATGTTTTAAACATCTAAGAGCTACAAGTTCTCTCTTTCATTTTAGTATGTTACATGGTTATTGGTTCATGGCTACATGGTTGAATATCTCTAAACTTTCTTTCATGTGATGCTCTATTGATGGTTTAAGCATTTGGATATCTTATTGCTATACTTTTTATAAGTTTATGGTGAGATTGTAACCTCCTTATTTTCAAACACTCGTTTGATCACTTTTACTCAGCCATCAGCTAAACAACTAAAATAAAAGTTACTAAAACTCTTTAAAATACACCAAACACACCTAAAGGCCCTTTCGAGGGTCTAACAATACTTAGAAACATTTTTAGGGGTCTTCACTAACTATTTCTGCCATCTAAAGCGGGTAAGAGGGACAGTAGAGAAGGAAGTGGCGGGGGACCGCACCGTGATTTCGTTGGGGAGATCCTCTCGACTACTTTAACTGACCCAGTGATTGAATGGTGGTGACCTTGGGGTAAAGGCAGGTATGTGAGCAGAGGCGGTTGTTTGATAGAAAGAAGAAGTTGGGACACATGGATTAGGGGGGTGGGGATCTAAAATGCTTAAGAAGAACACTAGTTGAATAGATCCCACGCTTGGCAATAAGGTAATGTATTGATGGGATAATACATTTATTGATAGATTCTTGTTACATCTTTTTACTTGCAGCTAAATTGTTTTGTCTTTATTGGTGTTGTGACCATGTTAGGACATGTTTTGACCGGATATATATTTAATCAATTATCATTATTGTGGTGTGGATCAATAAGTGGTGAGTATCCGCGGGAGGCATCACTTAATTTGTTGATCCTTGAGGATGCTATGGTTAGATGCCAGTGAAGGCTAGGATCAAGTGGGAGTAAGAGATGCCACTTGGGCGTAGCAGCCCTAGGGTGTGATTTGTTAATGTCTCTTTGTATATCTTGTATTTCGTGGCGTAATAAGCTGTTGTTGTAGGTGTGCCGTGAACATTACATAACCTAATTTTAAAACGGGTTTGGGTAGTTTGATTTAATTGTAAAAGTATAGCGGACACTTGCCCGCATGGGTGGGCCCCATTGCCAACCTTGGGCTGTTCGCCCGATTTGACTTGGGAAAGGAAGTGCCTAACATTTAGATTTGGGACATTTGCGGTGCACTTGTCATATAGGCTAGTTTTCCCTTTTATTTCTATAATCAAATTTGAGCTAATACAGGGCAGACTGTGATTAGAATTGGCAGCTTCAAGGGACTACCCCCTTGGCTTCCATAGGGGTGAGCACAGGCGGAAGAAGTTCTTTGTCAAGGTATTGATGGGCAAGAACTTAGACATTGTGTCTCAGAGGGCCTGTAAGTGGCTTGAGGGACTTAGCTCCGCGTCGCAAGTCATGCATAAGAAACAACTGACATTTGATAATCAAAGTAAGCATCCACGAGATATTCAAAAGTTCCCATGGAGTAGTGAAAGTAGTCTTATGCATATCTTCAGCTTTAAGTCTTATGCGATTGTATCCTGAAAGCCCATCAAGCATGGAAATCATTCGATCAACCCCCACGCTTGATAAAGGAAGGTTTCCATCTTGGGGAGGGTAGTGGTCTTTATTACTGCAAGCCACATTAAGATTTACGAAGTCAATCACAGTTGGGTTTTCCCATTCTTCTTTCTAGCAACAACCATATTTGAACACCATGAAAGAATGTCTAGTTTGAGCAATAATTCCGACCTCTAACATTTCTTGTAGCTCTGATTGGACGAAGGCTAACTTATAGTTAATCGTCTCTCGGTTACTGTCTAAAGGGTTTTAGTTTCTTCCTTAAGAGGAAACACATGCTGAATCACATCCTCCACAGATGCAGAGTACATGTAATTTGAGAGGAGCTCAAAGCATCCCTATATTCTTTTAATAATTTTGACAAGTTCAACTCTTTCTTCTATAGGGGTTGTTTTGCCTATTTTAACCAACCAAGGCTTTTCATCCCGGTTCAGTAAATGTTTACTTCTACGCCGATGCACAATTCTTTCTTAGATCAGCCTTCCGCTTTGCTTGTGACCATCTAGCTTATCAAAATTCCTTTCTAAAGAGGAAACAATTAAGCTAGGAGGTGTCTTATCCATGTTTTCAGTATAGTTGCATCCTTCATTCATTGTGTTGGGGCCAAAATCAGAAAATTCGTACGCCGGGTCAAAGAACTTTTATAACTGTTTATCATCCTCAAAACACTTGCCCGATTGATTTTTTATTATGTCCAGAATAGAAGGTCACGAAAATCACTTCAGAATGTCTCATTAATCAAGCTATCGGCTTGTAAGTGTAGAAGCTACTCTTGCCAATTAAATTTTAGCTGTAGAATTACGTTCTCTAGGAATAGCAATAAGGTTTAAGGCATCAAAACTTTCTATGGTGTCCCATATTGCATTCCTATAGCCTTTCAAATCTTCGGACTTACAAACAAACTTATTCTTAAGTTGTTGGATGAACAAATCTGAATCCCCCTTGCGACTTACATAGGCATTTGACACCTCTATCTCGCAAAGAGTTCTAAAACCAAGGAGCGAAAGCTTCATGCTTCGATACATTGTTTGTTGCTTCTAACTCCAATCTATATGAAAACTAAGATATTTTACCACTTGGAGATTGAAGAACAATTACAGCACCTTTCCCCAATCTAGAAAAAGCACCATCCAAATGCATATACCATGCTTTATCTAACTCATTATCTTTAACTTTAACTTCTAAGGGCACAATGGAGTTAAACAAAATGGCATAATTACCAAGGCTCTCTTCTTCATAAAACCAATTATTCCATAGCAGGGACCTCGGGTTTTTTCAACATGAGCTTTCCTATATACTTCTCTATCAAATCTGAAAGTTCCCCCACTAGCAGTGGGGAGGGTGGCATAAGACCGTCCATTTGAATGTTATACCCAAATCTGCTGACTGATTTTTTACGTTAATCAACATTTCCCCATAAAATTCACGGAACATCAAATTACCACAATATCCATCTGTTGGTAATATCGCGGAAATGCCTAAAATGCTTACTTGCCAAACCATGAAAGGTAATCCAAAACTTCTATGGGACACGACTATCCAAGGCCTGAAATGTTATGGTAAGGTCTAGATATCCTTAGAATTTAAGCTGTTCCATCCACCTTCTTAGTCATAACATTTGAATATATGCTGAATCTAACATGCGGTTAATGTAAAGACTTTATCATTTACAAGTAGGGACAGGTAAAAAGGCAAATTCTCTGATTGGCTCTATCCAAATTCTGAATAAGCGAACGTTGCATCACGATAGTACGTGGTACGGTTGTTTACGTACAAGCTGACTTTAGGAGGCTCATGCTGCGCCTTAAGCAATTTCTCCTTTTGTGAAGGGATCTTCATGATTTACGAAACTGGCACTAAAATCTTTGCACTATTTATCCAACCCCCTAAGTCAATATTTAAATCCACATTGATATAGGCTCACTAGACTTAGAAAAAGTTGTGGATACCTTGGGAACATTTGTTTGACCTTTATCTTTGTTTCCATTCCTGGTATGCAAAACCCTTATACTTGGCCATTTCAGCAATTTGTTGGGGGGATGTATGATTGGATGATTGATTATGATCATGGAAGTTATTGAAACTTCATGAGTGGTGAGGTTTCCATGACTTCCATAGTCATAATCATTCATCCAATCATAATTCCTCCCATAGTATTTTAAACACACACACATATTAATTTGTTCACTTCCATACTCATTTTGTGATAACTAAGGAAAACGGGATGAGTGGTTCCTCATGAAATTCGCCACAAGGTCTACAATGGGTATGGGTAGATAACACCTGCAAGTTGGTGGATTCAAAGGGATTAGGTGGCCTTGGCTCGTTCTGAGGAGGTCTTTGATCATTATGGGGATTCCTTCTAGGCCACTTATCATTTGGCTTATGTGGGTGCCTATTTCCTTGACTTCTTTCTATAGTGATCAATCTATTCTACATTGCATTCATTTGACTTGTATGATTAGCTTCCATTTGCTTAATCTAATTAGCATGATTATTCTCCATCTGTTTGATTTGATTTGCTTGATTAATTTCCATCTGATTGATCAATTGGGCCAATTTATCCATACTATCATTTGATGACCCTTGTCCCTTTGGCTCACTCTTCTTTTCTTCAATAACCTTGAAGAAGAGCCTCTATTAAAACGAGGATGATTAGACTTCCTAGCCTCAAACAAGTGCAGTTCAACCCTCGAAAGCTATTTTACGTCTTTTAGTGCAAATCCACGAGGTTCTTGTCACCACAAGGGCATACCTTATTTCTCCTTCAAAGGCTACAATATAATGAATTAAAATAGCAACATCAATGGGCTTTATATCTTTATGAGTACCCTTCACTAAGTTATTGAACTTAGAGTTAAATTCAAGCAGGGTCTCATTTTCCTTTTTCTTGGTAGAACAGGGCATTAAGTTGATGTCTATGTTCTTTCTGATCTACATCTCTTCCAGAATTCATCCAATATTTCCTCAAGGGTCTTAAATCTGCTTGGAATGGGAACCATTCCAAAGAGCATCATAATCCAAATTGAATAAACAAGCGTTATTAATCTTCAAAAAAAATTTTGTAGTTAAAACACTGCAATCAGAACATTTTTGCTTGTAAAACTTGGATGTGTGACACTTGTTCTGGAAGGTAGGCAACTTGTCAATAGACTTTTCAGGAACTTGGTGGCCAAGGGAACCTGGATTGCTGCAAAGTTCAAAGGTGTTGAGAGCTACCCATATTTTCGTTAGGATTAGGAGTGGGATTATTAGCGGTTAGTTGATTATTGTTTGGGAACAAGTATTGGATATCAGTGGAGTCTTGATCTCCAAGATGTTCAAGGTTAGCCTCCTAGGTGGAAGGCGGTTTATCCTCCTCCTATAAACTTGTTAGGGTTGAGAAAGGACAAAACAATCCTTGTGGGTTACTCCTAGTAGGATACCTATTGATAGAATTATTCAATGGAGTAGCCACTTGAATACAAATCACACAAAGCTAACTTGATAAAGGTTCAAATAATAATTTTAAGGACTAAAGTGTTTTATTACTTAGTTCTTAAAGAATAAAAGAATAAGTTAAATTCCCGGTTGAATGAGGGATGAAATGATATGGCCTTAAGATGTTTAATGGAGTCAATATGCACTGCCTGCAAGCGTGGAGCTAGATCACACTCACTTAGTGTGCCCCTCGAGACATGATGTCTAAGTCCACACGCCCTGCTTGTCACCTTGGCAGGAACTTCTTACGTCTAGAGAGCTTGCACTCCTAGGTAAGGCAAGGGGGGTAGTCCCTAATTTACTAAGTTGAATTTTAATTACAATGTTCTAGGAGTTAGTTTCAATTGATTGATTATAGGCCACGGGGAAAACTAGCCTAATATGATAGCAAGCGTGTAATGCAAGGTGCAAGTCTAAGTTAATGGAAAGAAGCCCTTTCCCTAAGTCAGCTAAAGACCAGGTGATTGCCTAAGGTTGGGCTATAGGGTCAACTAAGTTTTGGGGGTTGTTCGTTACAAGAAATTTACAATTAAATCAAATAAATACTTTAAAACCAATACTTATCTTACAACAATTTATAAAATGCTACAAAACTTACAATAATTACAAGATATACAAAAAGATACAAAATTACAACAAGAGATGAATGATTCCACCTAGAGGCCAAGCATACTATAAGAGTGGCACCTCGCCCAGAACAGCTTGCGGCAACTAACCACTCAAGCATGGGATGAGAAGCAAGAGTGATGCGCACTCCCAAGTGGGAAACTCAATCTGCATCCACCACAAAGATTGATTAACAAGATATTCAATGATGAATGAACCAATATATCACGTAATATGAAGATAAAGCAATTAGTTGCAAGTAAAAGATATACTTGATTAAGTTTATCACAATAAGTGTTGGCCTATCAATACATCTACTTCCCAAACATACCTACAGTAGTCTATGCAACTGGTGTTCTTCTTAAATATTTTAAATCCCACCCTAACTAGATGTGTGCTTACCTTAGCTTCCAATTCCACCAAATAAGCACTTGGTTGCTCAAGATGCTAGGCTGAACCCGATACAGCACAAGATAGGCAGTCACTTCACCTGGCCAGAGTATTCAGGAGAAGGGATCTCCCCAGCGAAATCAGGGGACGGTCCCCCGCAACTTCCCCCAAAGGCTATTCCTCACTTACGTTTTTAGATGGCAGTAGTTGTTAAGAAGACCCTAAAATGTTGCTAAGTGTTGTTTGGACCCTCGGGTGGGTCTTTAAAGATGTGTTAGTTTGTTTTATAGAGTTTTAGGCACTTTTATTTTTAATGGTTAAGCGTATGGCCATTGAGCAAAAGTAGTAGCTTGAGTGCTTGAAATTATTTCAAATTATACCACCATCAACATATAGAGATATAACAATATGATAGCAATAAGCTTAAACCATTTAGGTGATCATCATATGAAAGATATTTCAAAGATATTATGTTATGAGCTATGAACCATAAACATATAATGATACTTGCAATATAAATGAGATTTAAACTTGAGAGCACTTATAAGATTTTAAACCATAAGCATGAAGATAACAGCAAGAGTTTAAGAGAGCTTATGTTTAGATCATAAGGGTGTGAGGTGACATAAAGTAAGTGCAATAATGTTAAGAGTGAGGGAGCTTAATACATAATATCTTTAAAATTACTAGCACAAGTGTTAAGCTATCAAATCTAAACATAACAAGATTGCCTTATATGCATCCAAAGTGTGAAAGCAAATTAAACCATAAGCATATGTGTTAGATCAAGCTACTAACCAAATATGTGTATGTGTGACAATGATGACAACTGGTAGTGAGCTGTGTGTCCAAAACCAAGGTAAAGTGAGCAATGTGTGCTGGGAGGTGAGCTCAAGCAGCTGACAAGGCTGAAGTGAGCAAAAGAGGCAACTAAGGACGTGGGTGTAGTCAACATAGAGAGATATAACAATATGATAGCAATAAGCTTAAACCATTTAGGTGATCATCACATGAAAGATATTTCAAGGATATTATGTTATGAGCTATGAACCATAAACATATAATGATACTTGCAATATAAATGAGATTTAAACTTAAGAGCACTTATAAGATTTAAACCATAAGCATAAAAGATAAAAGTAAGTTTTAAGAGAGCTTATATGTTTAGATCATAAGTGTGTGAGGTGACATAAAGTAAGTGCAATAATGTTAAGATTGAGAGAGCTTAATACATAATATCTTTAGAGTACTAGCACAAGTGTTAAGTTATCAAATCTAAACATAACAAGATTGCCTTATATGCATCCAAAGTGTGTAAGCAAATTAAACCATAAGCATATGTGTTAGATCAAACTACTAACCAAATATGTGTTATGTGCAGCAATGAAGGCAACCTAGGCCGTGAGCTATGTGCCCAAACAAGGTAAGGCCGTGAGCAATGTGTGCTAGGAGGCCGTGAGCTCAAACAATA
>SNQJ01S0304949.1:0-18072 GCA_010110895.2 Picea sitchensis | reverse complement strand
ACCTTGAAACCCACACTAAGACATACTTGTTGACTTTGATGTAAAGAGTCATGTTTTATGTTAAACTCCTCTTTTCTTCAACTTTCATGGACATTTTCGGGCAACTATAACTAGATTTCCAACTTCAAAGCAAATCCTATATCGAAAGGTTGTATTCTCATACTCCAAAGATTTTCTATATAATTTCCTATATTTAGGATTACTCCTTATGAAGCCCATTAGTTCAAATATATGGAAGATTTGTGTCTTGTGCATGCTAAAGTGGTATTTGTATGCATCTTTGCATGATCAAATTTTTGAAACCAAAGCTTAAGAAAGAGTCATTCTCTAAAACAAAACCGAGGGCATCTTTCTAAGATGTGCTTCTTTACTTCATGGTTATTGAAATATATGATGAAAAAACCCTAGCACAAAAAACTTATGATAGAATAACGAGGACAATCACAAGCCGACTAAAGGATATTAAATATGCTAATGGGTATTTTCCTTGTGTCCCCCAAGGAATCCAAAAAACCCTTTTGTTTTATGCTCAACTCTAGGATCTTCTCTGATTTATCTACCAAAAAGCTACATTTTCTTGGTGAGTACTCATATATTTTGAGGGTGAGAATAGCCTTCACACTAATTGACCATGTCACTAAATGATTGTGGTTGTGTTGATAAATGGATTGACGAGTTTTGGTCTTAACATAACCTTGATGCATAACCACAAGAGAACCCATAAGAGGTTCCATGTAGGGCCCCAACCACTACAACTACATTGTTAACTACTAAAAATAATTTTGAACTGCTAGCACTTTAAATTTTGGCCTTGCAACTATGAGAATAATAAGGTGGTTGGGAGACCATTTGTCATCAAGGAAAATGCTAGGATTTTTGACATCACACTAAAATAGACAAGACTTGTGTGAATTTTCCATTTCCGTGAAATCATAAATTTCTTTGTATCTATAACAATAGACGTTGGAAAAACTTGATTTTCTCTTGTAGGTGTTCACCTAAGAAATTGAAGGATTTTATGGGAACCAACACCATCCAAACAAGGTGTGGTTTAAGATGACAACAAAACACCTTCAACACATTGACAACCAGACATCACACGATCAAAAGGTGATCACACAAAGCTAGTTTTCCTTATCCAAACTCAACCAAATTGTGTTTTGCAATAGTCCTCGAGAGAATAGTATTTTGAGTGCATAAACCATAGTGACTCATGGTTGCAACAAGTTGATCACTCAATGTAAGTCAAAGACATATCTTTCTCTTCATCCCCAAATATAGAAATGACCATTGTATCAACTACAATTCAATAAAACTAATCTATTGATGGAAAAAGTGGCCTTTAAATTTAAATTTCTTGATGTTGAACATTGTATCAGAGTAGGTGACCCAAAAACAATCAATCTATCTTAAACCCTACTTTGGAAATTAATAATATTGAAAAAGTTGTGGGTTGCAATCAAAGAAGATTAATAGGATATATCAGCGGTACCGGAAAACCAATCCATCTCCCAATTCCCAAAATGAACAATACTGACATGAACTATTGTCACCAATTTAAGAACATCCGCAAACTACCAAGAATACTCTAGTGATATGTTGTAGATGTGACCTTTGGGGATGATAAAACATGAATGCTTTGATCATGTAAACATAAAGATAAAATATTCTCCCAAATGATTAAAACTTCACATTGTACAAATACCAATAACAAACCCAAATAATTTCTTGCCAAGCATTAGTAAAAATTGACATGCACTAGAATTACCTAAACTAAGAGCGCAGAGTAACCTTAGACATTATTAGTGTGATTCAATTGGAAAAATGGATGCATGACAATATATATTCCAATTAAAGGTTTACAAATGAGATAGATCCCTTTCACAAGCATATAAAGCAATACAAAAGGATAAGATCCCAACATATTAACTAAAATTCATAAAGGTGAATGAATTATAGCTGGGGGTTTCACTCATTATGGTTGGAAACAATAACTGTTCAAGAAAAAGTGTTAAGTGGTTTAGAAAAAATTTAATGGATGATGCAACCGAGTTGAGAGGATAAACATCATGCAATATTAATGGAATTCAGTGGAAAGATACACACACACACACATATATTTAAATACTTACACTACGTCGGTATTGTGACGACCCTTTCGTCTCACTCACAATGCACTAATACACTTATGGCGTCAGACTTTAGACGCCCTTTCAACGATCCAAAACATCGTAGATATGACAAATTCAACTATTAATAGTTTCTGGCAACAACATTACGACGACGTCTTCCATCGTAGTTTAAGGTATAAAACATTTTATGGTGTCATCGGAATAATTTAGGTCGTTTCTATTGCGACGAAATTTTACGTCATAGTGGAGATGACACATAAACCATACATTTCCGTTGGAAGTAAGAGGACATGTAAATACACGTCAGAAGTGAGATGACATTTTTCATCGCTATAAAATTGATCCTTGGATGACATGTGTCTGTAAGAAACGTCATAAGTGCGACACAAGCACATTTTTCATAAGTGAGACGGTACCAAAAACTACGTTTGGAGGGGCCAATGTTTGTTGTGATCCCAACAACATCACATCAGAATCACGTTTAAAGGGCCATAAAAAAATGACCCAAAGTTACTAGTGAATCTTTGATTGGTCTATTCTGTTAATGATATTACCTTTTCTCGAGTCCTTTTGTCACATGATCTGCCTTCAAGTTGTGTTTGGAGTGTATTTGTGTGGCTTGTTTTTTTTTCTTGGATAGGTTCATTTTCTATTTGAGAGATCCAATGAAGTTGGGTAGTGAACCCAACATATTTGAAAGTGTTTGATACTGTTTGCATTTGTGTTGTCCTTTTGTGATTAGTCACCACAACTAGATCTATGTTCTTAGGTGAGTTTTGCTTGTGATCTTTGTAGAGACATTGGATTGGGTTGATCCGACATCAATACCAATTTCCTACTACCCTTTGCTTGATGATTTGTTGATATTCCTTGTGCATTGGTGTTCTTCATTAGATTAAGAAACTTTTGCATTATATTGGGAAAAAGTGAAAAACAAAATCTTTTTGCATGCTTAATTGATTTTGAATCCATAGTGAAAAGAGTTTATTGGTTCATTGTTTGGTTTTGATTCTTGAAAAGTTTCAGATCTGCACTGTTTGTTGGTTGCTTGGTGTGAGAGGTTTCATTTTCAAAAATACAAAGAATTTTTTTCTCTTTTCCCTCATGTGGCTAGATTTCATTGAATTGAAAGAATTGTGTTGGCATATTTGCATTTGATTGGTTGGGTCAAGAGTCACAACATCACCAAAAGTTTCATCCATCCTCCCTTGACATAAACAAAAACCACTAAAAATAAATTGCATAATTTAAAATCAATTAGACAATTTTTCTTTTAGTGAACCAACATTAGATAGGATTAGGGCCTTGGAATAGGATTGGGGAGTAAACTCTCCAAGGCCACAAAAATGAAACTTAGGAGGCATTAAAAAAATGATAAATCCATTCTTGCAACCAATGTTTTGGGAGGATCCTCTAATACAGAATTTAACCAGGAGGTTGCATAAGGGAAAGTAGGGAGATTACCCCTCTTTGCTTGTTTTGGTGTTTGCGGTATTGCTTCGGTTTCTAGATATACATGAGTTTTGTTGGTTAACACTTTTGTAGCTTCAGGATGAGTTACCTAACCATTATGTGCAGTTGGACCTATGACTATTCCCTCAATCGTTGATTGTATAGTGGTAGCCTTAGTGACCTTTCCTAGGTAGCCAACAATTGTGACTACAGGTGGGATGTGTCTGTAGTACCCAGGGAAAACATTCGTTCACAGTTTTAGTTCCCCTGACGAGTGCTCGCCTTAATAAATGGTGCTTGCAATGGTTAGGGATATTTCATGTAGATCATCGTAACTTCTCCTCATAAATTCACTAGCAAATATTGCGGGGACTCGATCTCTCCCAGAGGGTTGGTTTTCAGAATGCCCCCTAAGCCATTGGTTTTCTTGCAATTATCCTAGATTTTTTAGGAGTGTGCTCTTTGATTCTGAGTCTAGATTGACCTTAGGTTGAATTGTGTTTGATTTACACTTATAATTTTCACCGTGGTTGAATTACCACGTTGGTCCCATCGATTGTGAGGGATGGAACCCATCATAGAGGTACAACCACCTATCAAGCGATGTGAAGTAGGTGACCAAGAATTCAAAGGGTCTTATCATTAGTTTGATGAAATTGGTTTGGTTGAAGTGGAAGTGGTTAATGAAGGTCCACCAAACTTTAACCCTCCTTTAACTGATCCAGAAGCACTTCTACTTGTCTAGGTCAGGGAGATTTTTAGTGAGCCTTTTTCTTTGTTCAACAACCCTCCCACCATGTCAGGACCAAATTTCTTGTCTAGTGTAGATGAGCCATCCAACCCATCCTCAAGTGGGATTGGGGGAATCTCAGTGATGTCCACATTACCTTCTCTTAGCACCATTGGAATTTAGAACCATCCATACATTTTTCTACAGGTCCCTTGATCTAGAGGACCCTGATTATGTATTCATTCCCATCCATTAGTATATGCAGTGTTACCAAGCCCACCCCTTCTACTCTGATGCCCACTTCTGGATCCTTTTTCGGTGGGGGGTCGGGCATTGGTTTCAACATGGGCGGTGGATCTCCTCCTACCTCCACCATTTCTATGAGTGGCTCAACATCATCAGGTGCGTGTATACCTTTTGAGTGGAACTTTCCTAGTGGTTTTTGGGTTGTCTCTAGTCATTCTAGAGGCAGTAGTATGTCAGGAGGTTTTAAATTCCCATGGGTTAACACACCTTTCCCTGGGGATAGACCCCTCGGGGGTAAATTTTCAAATTGAGGAGGCTTTCCCTTTATTAAAACATATGGTTTTTTTTCTTGGAACTAGTTTTGGGAACATTTTTATTGGAGGGTATACACCTATCCTTGGGGGAAACCCCCCAGGGGGCATGTCTAGTCTTGGGAGAAATCATGCTCCTGGAAATGCCACCATCCTTGGAGGCACTCACTCTTAGGGAACACCTTAGAAAAATTCTAGTAGTATGAATGTAGGGGGACTACAAGGTTCATCTGGGAGAACAAAGACTTCATCTTCCTCACAGTATTCATTTTATCACACAACATTTCCCTTCCTCGCAACATTAGACTTACCCAATCTATTGTGGTTGAAAAATGATGCTATTTATCACAACCCTTCATGGTCGACCATACTTGGAAAAATACCTTTAGACATACCAAAATTCAACAGTAAGTCGAGAGAAGACCCCTCCACACACATCATAATGTAAAACTTATGATGCTTATCCAATTCCTTAATGGATGATAGTGTGAGGCTGCATCTTTTCCAATGATCCCTAACTGAACCTGTCGCCGAATGGTACATTGAATTACAAGGTGGTTCCTTTAAAAGATCCAATGACTTGAAAATGGTGTTCCTTACACATTAACAGTTACCCATTAGGTATGGAATAGGGATGAAGCTCTTTAATTCACCTTGTTAAGACACTTCCACTCACATATCTGATCATATTCACGAGTGGTGGCGGAGACGTAGAATGATCAAGACCAAAATACTGAACAGTCTCTTGATGGAGTGGTTCACCAAATCCCTCCTTCCACCCATTGATAGGGATGTAGCTATGGCCTAGGCATCAATTGAGGAGCACGCTATTGTGTGTTCCCAATACTTAGAGTTGATTTACTCTAAGTTGGGTACTCTGTATGAAATTATCCCCCATGCTCCTAAGCCATCAATAGATTCAAAGAAGCCAAACCCAGGACCCCATGTCAATGGTGTGATTGGTTTTGTTTACCATGCCTATGTGAAGTAGTTAGCTAATCATATGGGTTACATATATATCTCGTCACACATGTCAACTACTAGTTCTAGTGCTCAAATTTCCGTAGTCCCTACTAAAAAATCCGAGGTGAGTTCTATGCAGTCTACACAACCGAATAATCCTCAACAACTTGGAGGAAAGAAGAAGAGGAATAAGGAGAAAAATTCCAACAATGAGAAAAGGACTGTACCCACCCAAAAAACCCAGGAGGGGGACGCCAAAGAGAAGAAAAGGAGTTGGTTTCCTTGCATGATTTATGGGGAGGAAAACCATACTCATTAGTTTCCTCAGAAGGATAAGATCCATCGCTATTTGGCACAACAAAAGCCCCCCCAGAAGCCTGTTGTTTTAACTCATCCTTTCCCCCCTCAACCTTAACATATGGTTGCAACTAATCCTACCCCTCTGCAAGGGGGCATGGAAAGTACCCCTCACCATGAGGGGTCTTTCTTGAATGCTTCTGTGTTTGTATGTGATCACATGGTCAATTTAAAAATTCTAACTAAGAACTATGACACATCCACGCCTATTCTTGCCGTGCATGAGGCAACATATTCATCCCAACCTTGTGGCTCTCTTCATATTGAGATGCCATATTTTGATGCACTGCTTCATCCCCAAAGGGTGTTCTTCAACGCATGATGCATAATCCCAACACACAATCCTCCCACAACTACAATATTGTGGAAGACATGGCTTATGCACCTTTTGCCATGTCTTCCCTCAAAGTTCTCCAAAGTTTCCCAGTGCAACAAAAAGACTTGTTTTCAACTATAGGTGGGGTCGATCCCTTAGAGTCAAGTTTGATGACCTTTGATTCTGATCAGGTTACTCATATTCTCTCCCCTCAGGTTTCTTTCCAGATCAAAGTGCACATGATGGGGAAAAACATCTTCCGAATGGTGGTTGATGAAGGAGCCTTTACTTGCATCATGTGTATCTCTTGTTGGAGGGCCATTGGCTCCCCTAAGCTCAACACACCTGCAAAACTATTGAAAGCGTTTGATGGACACATGGTTCAGCCTCATGGAATAATCATCATCTTATCTATGAAGTTAGTTGGTAAGACTATCTCTGTTGCCGTGGAGGTCATTGATACCCCTCTTGAGTATAATTTGCTACTTGGGAGTACTTGGTTCTACAATATGACTGCATTTGTCTCGTCGAGATTTAGGGTCTTACACTTCCCTCATCAAGGGAAAATAGTGACAATCAATCAACTTTGATTATGCACCCTTGACCTTGGATCCAATGCAGGGTCAAATGTACCCTTTGTCGGTGATACCCAATAGTCTTATATGCATGTTTGTGCAGGGATGTTCAAATATCCTTCGCTTATGGGCATATTTTCCCTTCCCCCACCATCTCCTACTGCAAATATCACTCATATCAACATGATTTCATCATTTACCAGTGGATCCCTTGGGTCTTTTGATCCTTGGGTGGTACCTTGTCCCGAGGATATTGAATCATATGGATCATCCATGTTGCTCACCACAGTTGAGATTGTCAATCTAGAAATCCCATCARCATCTACTGATACTGGTCAACARCTCCATCCTCATATGGAGTGTGATCAACCTACTCCGCCCATACGAGTTGTTGACTCTCCGAGTTCACATGATTCCTAGATACTTAGTTTCCTTCAGAAGAGGCCATCTTGGACATCATGGATTCTATAGATAATCCTAAGGAAGATTAGCATCATCGAAATTCCATCCTCCCAAATTTAGAACCAATGAGAATTAACATGATGTGTCTCTATCTGGGATTGGGGGCATTTGCCGAGGCATCCAGTAAAACATCTAGTCTTAACCCCTTTTCACCTCTGATTTTTTTTCAGAACTTGCCACATGATTCTTTGCTTCCCCTTCCATCAAAGATTAATGTTTCGTACTTCCTTCATAGCTCACAAAACCACTCCTGATGAATATATTCGGTAGTAGAGATTCATTCCTATGTGGCATGGCCATGACATGGCAAGCCATATGATTCCAAAAATGGCTCATGAGTTCGTTGATGATGAAAAGGATCCTTGGCCTGAGCCTATCCATGGGATCTACTTGGAATAAAGACTCAAGATTAATATTTCCTTGTACATAGGTGTGTGGTGTGACTGATTTTAGTTTTTCATATATCATATCCAAAAAATCCAAAAACATTTACTCTTTTGAGATTTCACTACACGTTTTGACCTCAAAATCTATTTACATGTGTTTATAGGATTACAAGGACTTTTTTACGAAGATGTTGATTTCCATTGAACTTGAGGTACATGTTCTTAAACTAACATATAGGGATAGGTTTTTCCTTGCATTTCCCATCTTGAATTATTAACCGTCAATTTTGTCGTTACACCACCTTAGGTTAGATCATGTCGGGTTGTGACATTAAACATTCCCTTTGCATGTCATAACATGATCGGTAGTGCCTACCCTTCATGGGTGCCCTATTTAGAACTTGAATTTCCATTTGGTGCAGATGATGCTCTTTCCCATAGGCCTGGGAGCCCTCTTTTATCCCCACCATGAATTGATGATTGAACCTCATTTTTATTTCTCCGTCTATATTCTAGCCACATCCTGAAATTTTTTGTTGTTGCTTAATGGTCACCTATGCATTTGTTGCATGCGTCGTTCCTATTAGCGACTTCAGTTTTTCAGTTAGATTCGGTCTTAGTCGAGTTAGAGTTCGTGTGTCAAAGTGTGTGAGGTCAGGTACCGAACAACGAATGGGTTGAAGTTAGCAAGTGGTCGGTTGGCCTTTGGAGTCGGGAAGGGATGTCAAAACCAAAACATGTGTAAAAGGGTAAAGGTATTTTCCCTAAGAGTCTGGTCTTGTCAGAAGAGGAGATCTTATGTGCCTAAGGTTGAGGAAAGTTGTTAAATGGAAGTCACAGCGACATGCGAAGTGACCATCATCAGTTCATTATGAAGTCATAAATAATAAAAAATCACGGTGCTTATATCACATATGCTTTGTAGCTCTTATCAGTTGTACTTAATACACTTCGAAGTGTACCTGTCACACAGATGTACTGCAGAAATCTTCAAACTTGTTTCAGTCGCCATGGATTCCATGTCCCCTGGCACGTTTTCATCTCTCGCCCGTCCGATTATAAATTTCGAGCGCTCTGCATGTATTTTGTTCACCAGTTGAGTTTACGCGCTACTTGCAATTATTCTCACAAGCCCAGGTCAATTGAGATTACCACCTTTTCCCTGTGCCAAATCCACCGCGTGCAGAACAAATACGCGTTGCACCATGATGAAATCTCAGAACATAAGGAATGGTGCATGCAGTGGTAGGAGTGCTAGGCCCGAGCCTCAAATCTTGACGTTGGTCAATGAATATCCGTAGGTTAGGCATCTTTTGAAAAGGTTGGATGCATGACCTTTTGTAGAAAAATCCAAGGATTCAACATGAAACTAGTGGAGCAGTTCGCACTCAGGTTCGATGGGTCCCATGCGGTAATTGCAGGTGTCGCTTTCTAGGTGACAGAGGAAACTATGTTAGCCGCGACAAAGATCCCTTCACGTGGTGAAAGGTGGTTTAAAGACATATATTTTGACGTAGAGCTCAGGGTATCCCAAGCGGCACACCCTTGTCTATATATTCCATCTTTTCAATGTAATCTGGGTTAGTTGGACAAACAATGTAGACAATGACTATTGATTGTAACTTTTTGATCTGATTGAAAGTTAATGCAAAGGTCTTGAAGATTTGATGAAAATATTCTAATGGTGACAAATTGATGTATTGTATTCTTTCTTTGCGTATGTGCTTTCTTGTGTTCTTTATATTCACATATCTATTCTCTGTCTAAATCATAACGTGATTTCAAATCTAGAATTCACCGCACAGAGCTCTAGATTTGCGTCATTAGACTAACTCTGTTTCTTCTAAGAGAACTCTGAATTCATCCCCAGTGGTGCTCTGAGTTGCTTCATGTGTTTTTCTCTCACCACACTCAATGATTTTAAACTGAAATACAATTGCTCATTTAGCCTTTATCCTCTTGAGTTCAGTCACTGAGTCATTTGTTTCTATCAGTTTCTTAAATCGACTCCATAGCCCAAGGTCTTTCTTTTCTTTCGCCAATAGAACTAGATAATATTGTTTAAAGGTGTTAAATCTAGCCGATATCTTAAAGCTATATCATGTATATGGACCAAGTCTTTAGAGAGAACCCTCTCCAGGTCCGAAAGGCTAGTTTTGGGCCTATAAGTTGGTTTGTAGTTTTCATCTGTCATTCATTTTCTCAGCTGAACGAAGTTTACAGAGCGCTAACATTCTGGCGCCGTTGTCGGGGACGAAATTGAATAAATTTTCCCCGGGAGAATGACTAAAGCTATAGTTTTGACCCCTAAGCATAACAGTGGGAAAACACCTATATTGGCTGAAACCTTTACCCCAACGACTCTAGTGAAAAAGAACAGTACCACGTAGTAATTCCATTCAAGAAACCTGGCTCCGAACACCATTTATACCAGAGCCAATCCTAAACTTAACCCCATAGAGCGTGTGTATCATCTCGAGATACTTCTGTGCAGGGTGAGGGAGAAGGTGCAAGACCCGTTCTACTACCTAGATAGAAATATGTCCTTTTTGAAGGACGGGGCACAAATCATTGACGACCTCGAGTTTGATGCCTTGTTCGAACAAACTTTGTTCAGGTCTAAATCAGAAATCAGCTTGGACCATAAAGTTTTTGACGAGGAGAGGTTTTGATCCCTAACCCCACAAGCTACGAATCATGCTCAAAACATCCCTCAAATCCCAAACCCCCCTAGACCAATGGCTACCAGATTCTCCCCACCTTGTTCTGCAGCCCAACTACATGATTTTCCCTAGAACTACAGTCAGAGGATCAAGCTATACGACGCTGAAGGATACATTTCAGCATAAAAGCATCTAGATTGGTTCAACGATTTTGTTGACCTAGAAGAGGTTGACCATGCATATGCGAAAATGAGGTTGTTCGCACTAAGTCTTTCTGAGGAAGTGAGAAAGTGGTTTAAATCCCTCCCAACAACAAGCATTCAAGACTTTGCCGCGTTTGAGACATTTTGCATCACTAGATGGGGAGACACAAAGAACCCTTTGTAGCGGCTGACACAGTATAAAAATATGAAGAGAGTGATGGAGGAGATGATGCGAGAGTTCTCAGACCGTTTCATGAGGGTTTACAACTCAATCCCTGCATAAGTCTAACCACCTCCTGGGGATGCGCAGTTGCAATACACTGACTCCTTTGATAGTGATTTCTCCTTGCTATTGAGGGAGAGAAAATACGCAAATTTAGATACCATGATGAGTGACACGATTGAAGTCGAGGTAAACCTGATGGGGTCAGGAAAGATAAAATAGAGTTTCAACAGAGGCGGGAAGAAACCCCAAGGGGATGCGCAACCATTGACTTCTCGACCCGCGGATGACAATTTCAACTTGATGATGAAGACGATGGAGAAGATGATGGAAAGGATGTCCATGGGAAACAAACCCACCACCCGAGAATAGCATGACCCCCATCCTAGGAATCAGAGAGGCCCGGTCCCGCAGATCAAGCAGAGGGAACAAAGAGACCAGGGTGACCAACAAATAAGGCCCCCATTCCAAAATAGTTACGCGGATGAAGATTTTGATCAGATGTTCAAAGATCAAATGCACTGTTGTGACGACAAAGACACGCACGTGTTTTTGATGAAGGGGGAACATGATCGATACATGAGCGAAAATGAAGATATTATGCTGGAGACGGATGATGCGTTGTCTTGTGAAACAAAATAATACAATAAAGTTTATCACAATGCTATCATGCAATTCCAAAAGTAAAACAACCTTAGGAGAAAAAAGGCACCTACAAAATCTCAGTAGTCAAATCCCATAAGGGAGCCCCAATAGACGAATCCCATAAGAAAAGCTCCGATGGATATCCCTTCCACGAGTCGACTGAGGAAAGACAACCCGACCAAGGACGCGACAAAAAAGGTGAAGTAAAAGGAGGAAGTTCCAAGGAAAGCATCAGAAACAAGTCTGGAGACATGTGCCAAAGAGGTAGAAAAGGCCTCTCCCCCTTTTAACTTTGAGAATGAAATGGCCAAGATTAAAATCTCCGTCCCTTTCAATGAACTCATCAAGAAAGGAGAATATCAGGATTAGATTATTAAAATTCTAAAGATGGGGGCGACTCCCGACACTTTGAAAATCTAGGATGATCACCTTGCCATTTTGTTTGGTCCATGCGTGGAGGAGGCAGGTGACACTGAAGAAGTTCCCCCGTTCTATGTCAGTCTTAATATCCACAACATGACCTTGCATAACGCCATGCTGGATTCAGGTGTGTCACACAATCTCATGCCCAAAGTGATCATGGAGGAGTTGGGTTTGGACATCACTAGGCCCTATAAGGATATTTTTTCTTTCGATTCAAGGAAAGTAAAATGTTTGGGTCTGATCAAATATTTGGTTGTGTCACTGGACTTTTGGCACATGGGCATACCCAGGGTTCAACGCTACAACAACGCACCAACAAATCCCTAACTACTGGCCCTTTCGTAAACACCTGCAAAGTAGATGAGGTCTCACCCGAGGTAGAGGTAGGGGTGGTTGCAAGACTCAGGTGGTTGCAAGAATTAGGTGTCTGCAACCTTAGCTGGGACAAAGATATGTGATTATAACACTTAATACATCTCTTAGCACCATCAGTTCCTCGATATGCAATCACTATTCACTTCACTGATAAAACAGAGTTTCGCAACATTCACACTAATATACAATGCTTAAGCACTTAGCTTATAAATGGATCATAATGAGCATATCAAGCACTAAGCGTGACTATCTTGATCATATCTAATATTATCACATATCATAAGCACAAAGAAGAAGTAGATCTATCCAAACATATCAAAGCACTTAGAAAATAACATGTGAACACATCAAGACAAAGCACAAAGCACATAACATACTATTTACGTGGTTCACCCCCACCCTGGGGCTACATCCACCAAATCTTCTTCTTTGTTGTCTTCAGTCAATCAGTTACAAGCACAAAGCCTTCAAAACCCTTACTCCACACAGGACAGAAGATCTGCGCAGCTCACTATATTCTTCTTCCTTGCGTTACAACACTAAGCCCTCCACAATCTGCTACAAGGACATGCACTTAGCTCTGCAAGTCTCTTACAATCATGCACAAAACACTTACAGAATCTACTCGCACTTAGAATACATTCACATCACATAGATGCACTATTATCCTCCTTCTTACATTGTCTATCCTTCTATTTATACATACAAAATAGGCCTAAACATGGGTAAGTCCACGGGCCGACATCCCATTCCCGTTACATATTCCCAAAAACCCAAAAAAGGGCCCAAAATGGAGCCAAGATCCCATGATATCCACTTCGTCTTGCGATCCTCCTTCTACAGGATGTCAAAGTCCCAAAATAGGTCAACATGACCAAGAAACTCCCAAAACTTGGCCAAGGGCCAACTGGCCCCCAACACTCACCTGTGACTCATCCCAAGTCACTCTGGTTTGAGCAATTGTGCCTCGAATTCCTCGAGCTTGGCTTGAGCCACTTCGACTTGCTGCTTTGCTGTGGCCTCTTGTTTGGCAAACTCCTGGATTACTGTGTCATTCAATGAACCTTCTAGGCAATTTTCTGCTGCGGCAACAACTTGTTCTAACTCTGCTCCTTGACTCTCTACCTCTGTAAACAAATGGCATGCCTTATCTTGCACAGGTTGAAGCCGTTGAGTGACTTCCATCACTTTTCTTTGAAGCATATGGATCTGCCGCTAAGCTGTGCGTTTTTCTTTAGACCTCTTCATTCTTTCTATAGCCGACAGGGCCTTCAGCTGCGCCTGTAGTGTATCTGCGTGTTGCTTCACTTCTCGGAGCTGTGAATCTAGTGTCTGTAACTCCGGGTTCTCAGTGATTTTTTCATATGTCTGGGTGTTGCGGTTCCTCAACTGCTTGCATTCCAATGCAAGAGCTTTTAATTTGTCAACTGTGCTGCGGGCAGTTGCTTCTCACTGGTCCCTTACGTCTTGTGGGGTCTCAGGTATAGTGAGTAATTCTAGATCTATGATGCGCTACTGGAGCTGTTGGATCACTTCTTCGAGTTGCACCACCTACCGTGGAACTCTCTCTTTGGCCTTTACTTCGACAAATGTCACAGAGTGAAGTGCTCTGTTGACCATTTCCTTAACATCGAGTTGCTCTGTGAGCAACTGTTCCTTTTCTTTATGCAACTGGGATTTTTATTCATTAGATTTTACTTGGAGAGCAAGATTCTCTCATTCTGCAGTACTTCGTTTCTCTTCAAAGACTCTTTGTACTTGTGATAAAGCCTGGGTGTCTTGCGTTGTCTCCTCCCATGCTCATCGAAGGCGAGCTTCAACTGTATCAACGATCCGGTGGAGTTGAGCTGGCTCATCTCCTAGTTCTCGTGTTTCCGATGGTAGAGGCACAGTGGAAATTGTGCGACTGGACTGTAGTTCTTTCTACACTCCTTGAAGTTAAACCTTGATCCGATTGAACACCTCCTCCTACTTATCTTCTTGCTTCTCTGCTATCTCCAACAAAGCATCGTTTAGTGCTACGACGATGAAGTCAAAGTCATATGCAGTGAGGGTGGTCTCAAATTTGGTCCTGGTTGCTTTTGATTTCTTCCTTGAAGAAGGTTTTAGAGGGGAAACCTTCCTTTTCTTTGAGGGGTCGTCCTCATCTCTAGGTGGTGTAACCTCACTTTTCTTCTGTTCAACTTCTACGCCATCTATCTCTCCGCCATCACCTCCTTGCTCAGGTGAGATAGAAGCAGTCTTTGCCGAGGTACTGCTTACATCTTGAGCTTCTTCATTTTTCTTGGTCTTTCTCGGTCCAGGTGTATCATGCACTGCTTCTGGACTGTCAATATCAGATAACCCCACAGGGTCTGCTGGGATGAGTAGGTCCACTGACCATTCCTTAGTAATCTCTTCTAAGTCTTCCTCCGTTATCTTGTAGTATGACCGCAACTGTTGTTTATGCTCATCAGTGCACGCTGTGATATAGATGAAATGGAAGTCCGTGTTGAATTTCATCAAGGGCCTAAACCTATGGAGAGTGTTCGGGGTTATACGAGGCTCAGAATGGATGGATGTCTTCAGCTGGTTGTAGTAAGTTTTGAAGATGACATTTGATTTCCATTGCTTGTTCATGTCACTGGAGTACCACAATGTACTAAACTTCGCGGCCAGACATTCAAAGGGCTCTATGTCTGGGAAGGTCGCACCTTCCGACATCTCCCATGCGATAAAATCAATCAATATGAGAATCTAGCTGAAGTGGAACTCATATCCTTGGTCCTGCGCTTCCCTGCAGTCCAATTCCAGCTGGTTTACAAGGTACTTCACCCAATTCATTTGTAGGCCCTTCGCCCACTTTCCTGCGAGGCTGACTACAAATCCGGTCACTTGGGTGGGTCAGTTCTTGCGAACTAACTTTCCTGCGATCAATTGATAGGCTAGGCGCTCTGCGCCGTTCTGGATAGAGACTACCTTGTAGCCTCACATTCCTTTCTCGACATCTCCATAGGTGTCTTTAATCTTCTACGTAAGATCACGATCCATGGTTTTCCTGGGATAGAAATCCTGTGGGTCAGGGCCTTGCATGCTTAGCCCTGTGATCTGATTGATCAATGTCAAATCCACTGTGATATGGCGGTTCAACCACAAATATCCACCATGGTAGCAGGACATCAACAACTTGACGCATGCATTCACTTCTTGGTGCCTACCAAAGTGAGGAATCTTCATGACATTGAGCACCGTGGACTGCGCGAGATTCATGGTCCATGATTGGGGAACGATATTCGATTTCTTTCCCTTGGTTCTGGTCAAATACTTATGTGGGGAGAGAATGTTGTACACCTTCCTGCCCCCGAGGTTGAAGTCGCTAAACTTCAACACTGCGATCTTATCTTGTTCTACGCGCACTGCACATATCCCTTTTGGGAGGTACACAGTGACCAAAGCGTACTCAAATTCTCTGGGCACACTGTCACGATTTATCACGCCGCTCAAAGGGGGTAGATAGGTGGGTAATATACTCGATATTAACTTAGCATTTGCGAGATCATCCCTATGCTTAGTTCACTTTTCATCTACTGGCCAGGATGGATCATCTTGAGTAGTGGACGGAGAGGCCGACAGTCCTCTCATCGAAGATGCTTGTACACCTATAGACACTCCTCTCCCTGACATGACTCTTTCAGTCATTAAGTCGAGGAGAACTTCCGTTACTGATTCTTCAACTGTGGTGAGATTTTTGTACATACGCGCTCGAGATTAAAATTATCGGGGTCACGATGATCTTAGATATGACACTAGAACAAACAACAATAGCGCAATGATCACTGTATACAATTTGCTTAGTCTGCGGGCTTCAAATTCTTAGTTAGCAAAAGTGTTCTTGGTGCATGGCGCAACGAGATAAATAGGTAACTTGAAAATGGTTCACTTGCAACGGTTATGATCCTCCATTAACTCTTGTTTGATCCGTTACGACGCAGTCTAACGGTCTGATGACAAACCTTTATTGCCTTTATGTTCGTTCAGAGCATTGATCGAACGGTTATAATATCCCCAACGGCTATATTGCTTCGCCATGGTGAAGTGCCACATGTTGCTGTTCTGATATCCCGACGAAGCTCCAATTCTGCAAATTTTCTGTCTACGAAGTTCCCTCTGGAACCTTCCGCAACTTATCTCTCTTCTTACTTTGCTTCCTAGCCTTTTTTCCAGTGAGCTTCATCTTAGTAGTTTGTTTTCCATTCTGATTCTTATATTTTGTGGTTTTAGTTACTTTGTGCTCTTGATATTCTCTCCTAGAACTTAGGGGTAACACCTCTTCTTTACCCGAGATAGGTACTTCAGTCTCTTGGGAGTCTTCTAATGTTCTTGCAGCTTCAACATCTGGGTTTATAGTGTTAAATAGATTCGATATGTTCTCCTATTCTTCGATCAAGTGTGCGATCCTCCTGGTCATGAAATCTTTTAACTCCTATTTCTTCTGCTCCAAGACTTCTTCTTCTTTCTTTAGTTTGTCTTGATCTTTGTTAGTCCAAGGTTTTCCTATTAACATGGTAAATGAGGTACTGTCTTCAACAAATTTAATAATCTCAACATCTTCCTCTATCAAAGTTCCATTGAGGGTAATAGGTATTTGAGCGAGCCTTCCACATAGGGTTACCAATTTTCCTTTGAATAACCCTAGTCCTCCTAATGAAGGAATCATAACAGGCCTCCCTATAGCTTCCCAAGTTCTCTCTGTCATGATATTCACCTGTGTTTCTTCATCTAGAACAAAATCAATGTCGAAGTCTCCTATTATTGCTTCGATGCATTCTTTTCCTTTGAAGATCTTTGATAATATGACATGTCAGTGGTCATTCAAGGTTTCTCTCATTTGTAGCAATATTTTCTCTAATTCTTCCTGGGGTTCTGCTATAGCCTCTGGAGCTGCCTTAGGGTTTTCTTGATTCAAATTCATTCCTTCAAGCTTAACAATCATTCTGGGGCAATCCAACACTTCATGGTCCATAGCTTTGCAACAAAGACAACTAGGTCTTCCCCCAGGGCATTCTTTAGCAAGATGTCCCAGTTTTCTGCAATTGTAACAGAGGGTTAATCCTCTTTTTCTTTTAAATTATCCCCAGTCTCTTCTGTACTGCACACTAGGATCTTAGGAGCTGACATGCAATAAATTCTTTCTGAGATACTGCATCCATTCATTAGTCCAAACATTCTTTCTATGCATAGGTATAACATATATTTCACTATTCTTGTTAGATCTATTAATATCAAATATTCTTTCATCTATCAATACCCTAGTTTTCAAATTAGGACAAATTTTATTAAACATATCTAGATCCATACTCTAGAAACAAAACTTTCCACTTATCTTACTTCTACAGAGCACAAAACATTTAGATCTAATTTTTTTTACTATCTTTACCTTTATCAGAGTACAAAGCTTGCATATCTTACCTCTTTTAATCAGAAATTCTCACTTTTACCTTTCTTAGAGCATAAATCTATCAGATCTTGCTTCTTTCCTTCACATCCAACCTCTTTTCTTCAGATCAGGCTTCTTTATTTTAGCACAAATCTTTATGAGTCAAGTAGAATACTGCACACTAGGGCACAAAT
>SNQJ01S0304948.1:0-10186 GCA_010110895.2 Picea sitchensis | reverse complement strand
TTTCCATAGCACAAAATAATAAGAAACAATTACCTTTTGAACATGAACATGAGTACAAAAGTGACTTCTCCAAGCAACCCAACTCCACTGAAATAACACCTACCAACAAGATATGATTCTCATCGCCTGTGCATGCTTTAACCTTAACGGTGGAAGCCACTCTCATGACATTGTCTATCCATTGCATTTGATGTCCCTTCTCCTCCAGCACTCTTAGACTTTGGAATTTTTTACCGTTTCATCCATATTCAGCTTAATTGTATTACATACCATGTTTGCAAAAGAATCAACAATACCCTTATATTTGTATCCACTCTAAACGATTTACTTTAACCAGTTGGGAGAGTGTGTTAACGATGTACTTTAACGAGTTAGGAGAGTGTGTTGTCTTAAATATTTTCTAATCTCCATATCAATTGCACCGCCACCAGCAACAATGGTATAACAAAAGAGACAATGGCAGAACGATGGGAACACCCATCTGCACAAACAAATCAGCATACACATATGGCCACTTGGCATTGATGACCACTACCAAGTGACCCCATCTCATCTATACTGAAAACATTCCTCCTCGTAGGCTAGGTTATCCATGCTATGACTCCCATGCCATGCAACACTGCGAGAGTATTTTCCTAACTGGGAACGGTGTCAACATCCCCATGTCAGTGGGAACGGTGTCAACTCCTAAGGGAAGAAGAGAAAAATCATACTGGTCCATCACTTTTAGACATATTGATAATTACACTGATAAATAGCAACAACATTTTTCGAACTATGCAAACATCTTCATCACCATTAAAAAAAACACAAACACTGCTAATAAGAAGGAAGGAAACTTCTACAACATTACATTTATTGATTACTGCAGACCACACAGAATTTTGAAAAGCATTAGTTGGTAACCCAATATTTTGAAACCTTATTTCTAAACAACTTTCATCTTAAACTTAAATATTGGTTTTGATTTATAGATTAAATATTGGTTTTGATTTACAGATGATACCTTCATCATTTGGTCTTATGGTCATCTCTTTCTGATCTCTTACTTTGACCATTTTAATAGAATCTACCCTAATATTTAATTCATTATGAAAATGCAAAATGATAATTATCTTCCCTTGTTAGATGTTCGTATCTCTAGGTTTGGTGATGGTCCAATTACCCATCAGGTTTATCAAAAAAAAAATGCATATTAACCAATACCTCTATGATCACTCTCACCATCATCCAACTCAATTTCAAATCTCAGTTCCTAAATTCATTCAGAAGGAAAAATCTCACCTCAGTAAGGCTTTTAAGTCCAATTATTACTTTATCTCCTACATTAACAGATCCACCTTCACTCAACTTGTCAATACAAATATAAAAAGATTGAAATAAGTAATTTCTTACTTTTTTTTTTTAGGTCCAATATACCAATTATTCTCAATGAATATAGTTATCATCCTTATAAAAATATATGAATTCAAAACAAAATTAACACAACCGCAACCTTAAACATTTAATATTTTAGTAAGAGTGATTAAAGCACCGTTGTGAAGTGCGAGCATGCCATGCATTTGTTTGGAAAAGAACTTCAAAACAAATTTGAATTTTTAAAATAAAAACAGCAGTATTAAACACGCAATAACAATATTTGATTGTGCAAACAGATTATGTTAAAACCAATAGACGAACACGTAGAGTGATATATTGACTAGAATAAAAATGCAAAGTTTGGGTTTGCAACAAAAGATGAGAGATCCAAATCCCCAAAAAAATACTTTACGATGCCCAGTAATGTCTAATAATGCTTCCACATCAGCAAAAACTAACTCTTTATCCAAAGGCGATGGTATCCTTGAACAACCATAAATAACGGTATACTCAGAATTGAGACTTGTCTAGGTCATCGAAATAAGGGTGATCCAATGCCTCCTTTGCTGAAATCCTTTTTGTTGGATTGCAGTCCAACATTTTCTGCAAGCCGTATCTAACTTTGTCAATATCCTAATCCTTTGAAGGGAGATAAGAGTTTTAAAGAAAATGATGCGTTTAACAGAAAAAGAAGAACATACACTGAGGAGATCAAGGCCGGTAAGCGACAGATTTGGAACTACGCAAGCTAGGTTCATAGGCTTCCATTGAGGATATGCATGCCAGTTTCTCAGACTTTTTACTCCTGGCCACGTTTCCTCAGTTGGGCTTCCAACCACCCTTTCAGTCACATAAGCAAATCAATTCAGTTTATTATGTGAATTAGTGTTTAGACAAATTTTCCCAATCAATTTGCAACCATACCTGAAGATACGAAACAATTGGCTTATTTCGGAACCGCCAGGGAAAAGTGGTTTTGTTGTCACCATTTCAGCTAAACAATGTTGACAAGTTGGATAACAATTATCAAATTATAAGAGTGAGATTATGAAAAAGATTGAAGATTATAAACGCTGTTATCAACATTCTATTTTAATGCCATACTCACCAAAAATGCATCCAACAGACCAAATATCTACATGCGTGGAATAGTGGGCAGATCCCAGCAATACCTCTGGAGCCCTATACCATAGAGTAGCAATCTGCAAACATAGAGAACAATAACTGAGAACTCAAACATGATAAATCATATGAGGCCTGCTTTGTAAGAGGACAAAGATTTAAAGGAAAAACCTCATGGGTGTAACACTTCATGGGCACAGCAAAAGCTCTTCCAAGACCCAGATCTCCAATTTTAAGTAAGCCTTTACTTTTGTCCACCAAAATATTGTGTGGCTTTAAATCCCTGAAGAAAAACACACCCAGTTGAAGTCTAATACTAGACAGACCATGTATCTAATCTTTAAATGTTTAGATTGACAGCAAATGGTTCCTAATGGTTAACTGTATAAACTATAATTTGAATATATCATGAAGCATCACCTGTGCATAACTCCATGGCTGTGAAAATGAGCTACTCCTAGGCACAGTTGATACATGAATGTCTGCACAACGAAAACCGCGTGCAGAAATCAGATCCCTTTCTTTGAAAAACTGCCAATACAATGCAATATTGAGATTGAAAGCACACACAGACTAAGTGAAAGAAACACCTGAATGGTTTTCGGTGGTAGAGTGTGTTGATGAGCGTTTATGAATTTCTTCAGATCTGAGTCTAAATACTCAAATACAAGGAAAAGACGTCGTTTTCCATTCTTTACCACATTCTCTACACAAAGCAACCTGCAAAATTCCAGTCCTGGTGTTTACTGAACTAAAAAAAATAGAATTATGTTGTAGTTTAAAGCTGAAACTACATTCCAGCTTAGTGACGGCATGCTAAAGTGAATATAACATTTAGTGGAAATCAGTTAATTACAGTGATAATAGTTTTCATACTAGCACAGCCACCAATTCGTGGTTGGTGAAAGCTGAAAGGACGACCTGCAAAACCTGAACTGTTGGGAAAGAGAAATGACCCAGAGGTGAACGGAAGGAGTTGGCTGGAATGAGGCAGTGTGTCCAGAACGTGGTTGATGAAGGCCAAAGGTTTAGGTTGGCCTAGAAAATGAAACCCTAATCACTCATACCTGGCAATCAGCTAACCACCATAGTAAATTTTAAATATGATTAAGTAAAAGTAAAAAAATAAACATCTAAGCTGATGTGTTTATAATAGTGAGGAAACTGATTAAGCACTAAAAACCTATTAAATGTGCTCATGGTATTTAAAGTTAGAGAACAAACACAGGATTTGATGTAACAAATATGGAAAACTTTGAAACACAATAGCTATATACCAGTTTTGGATTATGCTATTCAACTGAATTTCAGTCAAATATTTTAAATGCCAGGAATACAGTGGAAAAGGCTTTGCTCTCCTTCAGATTGATGAGTCTACATCCCAAACAATGGAGAAAGTCACAGCAATATCAGAGGACTCTTTAGACTCATTGTGCTGATAATAGAAGTTTGCCTTGGATTGAAAAAGTTGATAAACATGAAGCCGAGCTGTTTTCATAGATTTGTCCCCATTGTGAAACATCTAAACTTCAATATTTAGCCATGCCAGATTTTATGAACATATTCACTTGTTGTACAGAAAAAATAATACCTATGATATTTTTAATATGTAAAAAAACAGATGCGAGTCATAGTTTTATTGATTGAAATCCTACAGAATGGAACTGAATCTTTAAACTGCAAAGCACTACTAAAATAAAAATAAAACGTAAAACACACGTCTGAGAACAATGACCGAACGGAAAAATTCGTCATTTCGCATTACTTCAGAAACTAAACTAAATTACTGCACTTCTCAGCATTTCAGATGTGATGAAAATGCCAAAAAAGTTAATATAAAGGACGTTTTTCCATTAGGTAACAGATCATTAGCCATACATTTAAAAAGTCAATATTCAAATGCTCTGAAAAATTTAACAGAAATCAGTGAAGCCCGGATTCAAATCCTGTAAACCCTAGATTCAGAGCCCCAGAACAACTAACCGAACAATATATAAACACTCGCACAACAACTTCAAAAGCGAGATTTCGCGAAGCGAAGAAGGAAGAATGCCTTGCTCAAGCAAATTAATGCGACTCTTCTTAAGGGCAACTAGTTGGCCTGTGAATTTGTCCCTTGCCTTGTACACCTTCCCATATGTGCCTTCCCCAATCTTTTCAAGCTTTTCATATTTATCCATGGCCGCCAAATTCAATCAATTGCACAGAAGAGATATATTCTCGCGTCCCGCCCACAGACTGAAGAACAGATATATTCTTGCGTCCCGCCCACACCCACAGACTGAGAAATGTTGATCAAATGAATCCGATCCAAGTCAGTTTGCCCATGAAACCTTTGCTATTCTCTAATACCCATTTTTAAATACATTCAAATTGTTTGACATTTTCAACGGAGTTGGGTTGAGAATGGAATTATTTACTTTAAATCTAAATAATCACAATATTTTTTCCATTTTTCAGGGTTCATAGAGGCGAAGAGATGGGCTTTTGCGAGTAAAAGTCAATCTCGTTTGGATTCACATGGTCAGTATGGATAGTTTTTTATTTTTAATAAATATAATTGTATATTGTTTTCCTCAAAATTATCAATTTAAAGGATACACTTGGTCAGGTTTAAGTACCATTAAATATAAATGATAGACTTGGTCAGGTTTAAAGATGATTGTTTTAATGTTGAATTATTTTTATTTATTTTGCATTTAACTTTAAACGGTTAATTATTATCTATTTTATTTTATCGATGTAAATTTTATAACTTCATTTTTAAGTAATTTTAATTTAAAGTTAAAATAATTTATATGAATATTAACTTAATTTCGTTAAATTTAATTAGTAATAACTACATCAATAATATTAATGTGTATGTGATAATATTAATGTGTATGTATGATAGACATTTATTTAGTACATTAATAATGTTTCTTTTTATTAGGCCGAAAGGGTACACCTATTGACAATGGGCACAATTAATGATCTTTTAATCTTATTTAACCTAGTCGTCCTCCAAAATCAATGGGTCAGATTTATTTTTCATAACTTTCTTGCATTTATCAAGGCATCCGTTAACATGTTTACTTTTTAACATTTACCTAATCACAATTAAAAAGTTACTGTAAGGATATGTAATTGCCACTTTTAAATGATTAAATAGGATTAAACCGTGCAACCAAAAGTTTCATATTACCACAAACGGATTACAGATTACCACAAACATTTTATATTGGGGGCATGCGTTCCGATACCTTTCGGCGTTAGTCGATACCTTTCGTCGTTCTCAGCCCCGAGTTAGCGTAGTAATATGTGCTATATATAATGTATGGGTTTAGAGTGCTAATAAATGCCTCATAAAGATATCTTCAAATAATAAATATCATATATTTATATAAATGAATAATTATATGAATAAAGTTTACTCAAAAAGTTATTATTAATTAACTAATTAAATTATATTATTATTAACTTAAATATTATAATATAATGCTATATTGTATTGATGATGATGATGATTAATGACCACTTCGACCAAATTGGTCTATAGGACCTTAAGAAGGTAAGGGATTACTTGTAATTATTTAAAAAAAAAAAATCTTTCTCGAAAAACATTAAGACAAGCTTTTAAAGATCACCATAGTTTTGTTGAGTTAAAAGGGTAGTGTGACAAATATTTTGAAATTGGGTATATGTTGGACAATCTAAGAGAAAGTATTTTTCATCTTCAACTCTCTTACTGTCACAAAGGAGACACATTCTTTCGTCCCATGGCGTTTCAGAAATTGACGAGCATTCCGTTTCACTATGGAGCTCATGAGAATTTGTTCTTATTTTACCAATGCTTATTTTTTTCTTTACACTTGTCAAAACATAGAGACAATTTTGATCTTCTAGATTATGGTTGATTTCCTCCTTATAATACCTTAATTTTCTTCTTTCCTCTAACTCTTTATCACAACAAATTTTCTCCTTAAATTTTTATTTAATACTATTTGTAATAGTATCCTTATTCTACAGAATGGTCTTTTCCATGATTCCCCAATGACTTGGTCGATATAAAGCATCTTTATGCCATCTCTGCTTGGGTAGAAGGTGGTTAAGGCTAGAGTTTGAAGCAATTTTAGGAATCCTTTTGTTTTCCATGTTGTTTAATTTGTTCTTATACATTAGATACCTAGTACTAGTCATACTAGTCGTGCCCTCAATGGGGGAAAGGCTTTCCTCTAAGAGGAGGATATGATAGGGCGTATTTCCTTTAATTTTGAGATTATAGGTTGCAAAATTATTTTGGAGTTTCTCTATATTTCTCCATGATTCTCGAGAGATACCGCATCCCAAAACTTCGCATCCATATAGAATAAAAGGAGTAAAAAGAGTCTCAAAGAGGAGTTTTTTCATATCCCATATCCAAAGATTGACTCATTTAAAACTATCTTCAAGACCATAATAAGATTTTGATCCTCCATTTATCCTTTTCTCAATTCTATAATTCCAGTTGAGCTTGTGGTGAATATTGATTCTAAGATATTTGTTGGAACTCACTTCCTCCAAGTTGTTGTTTTTTTCATATACAAAGGCATCATATGTGATTTTGGTGGATTTAATGATCATGAATTTGGTTTTGTCAATATTAACAGTCATACCCATATTTGAGAAAAAATCCTTGAGGATTTTTAACTTCTCTCGAAGATCATGGGCACTCCTTGACATAAGAACGATATCATCAGCATAAACAAGAAGATTGATGTCTATACCAACATGTTTCTTCCAAACACTCTTCTAATTTGTCAATGCATATGCCAAAAAGGGTAGAAGACAATGCATAACCTTGCTTAACTCCAATATTGAAGTTAATTTCTTTTGACTAACCCTCAGTGTTCTTAAACTTAGAAATAATGTTCTCATACAACCTTATAGTGAAAAACCTCAAGTGGAAAGGAACTTTTGTCTCTTCGAATCTATCCCAAATGTTTTTCCTAGGAACTTTGTCAAACTCTTTTCTGAAGTCAACAAAACAACAAAAAATATTGGTTTTAGTATTTTGGAACTCCTTTGAAATGATCATAAGGGTAAAAAAGTGGTCCAGATTTGAATGATATCTCCTAAACCTGACGTAGCCTTTAGCTCTTTTGTCATGACTTTGTAGCCAAAGTATAATCGTCTTTTCCAAAATAATTCTCTATAGCTTGGCTAAAATTGGGATAATCATAATGGTCCTATAATTAGAGGGAATTCTTCTATCCCCACATTTAAAAATAGGTATAATAGGGCTTTGTGTCCATGGTTTAGGGAATTTCTACTTTACTACTAAATTGAAGAGCTTGTGTATGTGAGGGATGATGATATACCCTTCAATTTTAAAAATTCCATCATGGTAGCCTTCAATGTCCTTAGCTTTCCCATTTGAAAGTTTCTTAACCCCAAACTCTATGTCATCCAAAGAAAAAACTCCATCCTTTGTAGGAACAATAGGGATGGTGTCCATGACATTATGGGCCTTGTAAATACTTTAAGGTAGGAATTTCAATCCCTTAAGGGAATTGTATTGTTTTCTTTAGTATTTTGAATTAGAGTTTACCTCCAAAACATCTTAGGATAACACTTAGATAGGTGTAAAAGTCGCTCTTTCCTTTTATTCATATAGTACCTTTTTTAGCTTTTAATTAAAGATTTGTACATACTGATCATATTGAATTTGAAGGACTCATTAGAAGGATTGTTAATGGATTTCCTAGCAATTTTACATTATTTATTATACCAAGGGTTCGATGTTCTATTATTCTCTTTATAGGACACCTCCAAAGAGAACTTGTTAATAAAAGTGGAAAGGGTAGTTGTAAAAATATGATAGAGGTCTTAAATGTTGTCCTTATAAGTTAGGAGATGTAATTTATTATTTAAAACCTTGAGGAAAAGATCAACTTTACTTTTGTCAAAAAACAATTTCTTTTGATTATTAGAATTTTCTTCAAAGGCGCTCTTGTGCATGGAAAAATTTAGAGTTAGGTTTAAAGGCCTCTGATTAGAGTCAGGTTCATGGTCATGTGAAAGGCCAAAAAATAGTATTTGGTTGGAAATGGGGATATCATATATAACATGATCCACAAAACTACTACCTAGACCATGAATACAAGTGATCTGGTCGGAGTTTGGCCACTTCATTACTCCATTTTGGTACGAAATAGATACTCAGTTACGTTTTTAGAGCTTCTTTTGTATCTATTAGTTAAAACAAGGTCTTCATATATCCATAAAGGAGTATGTTTGGAATCATTGCTTAAAATAATAACTTGGTCAGTTGTAGTTCTAGCATTAAAGTCTCCTAGGAGGATATTACCTTCATTTCTCAAACTGTAAATATCTTGTTCTAAAGTATTATAGGGACAATTTATACCTAGATTGTTCTATTATATAAAATAGAATTAATAGGTGCAAAACAAAAAATTGTTATACACATCTCCTTATCATTGATGTCTGAAATTTCTATCCAAATGTATTGATTTACATGGTCGATCTTATGAAGTTGAATGCGAGGAGAAATGCTCTTTTTAATATAATAGGCTATGCCTCTTGTCCTTTGTGGTATGATTTTTTGTTCCACGTCGACCATAAGACAAATCCTTTTGTTGTAGGGACCTTAGACTCTTCATGATTCCATGTTTCAATTAGACAAATAATATCAATATCACTCAAGATCTAACTTAAGATAGGACCTTTGCACGAGGGAAAGCCCTACCAGTTCTAAACAAGGATCTCACGTGTCCCAACAACCTATTTATTATTCTCCTTCTAATCTCTATCCCTAACAATATCTTTTTAATTTCTAATTATTTCCCATTTTCCTTCTTTCCTTGCTTCTTTTACCTTTTGAGGTTCCTTCCTTAATTCAACTTGGTCTTCGGGAATTTGGTCTTCATTTATAAATATTCCTCACCCTTTTAAGCTCAGAGATTTTCTCAGTCTAATTTTTTTTATGGTCAACACAACTTACTTTGACACAGATTAACCTATATTTATGTCCAATTATTTTTCCTACGCTCTTTGCTTCTATGAAGCAAGTTATTTCTATTAAATTATATTAATGTTCTATTAACTTTTTTTTATAAGTTCATGAGCTAATCTATTAAAATGCAGTAAAATATAGTCAAAAAACACAAAGATTGTCCTTGAGTGGAAAAAAATGGGCCTGCTCTTAATGGGAAACCAGGCGAGGAGAGACTTGATAATTTTGCGTGCCCTTAATGGGAAACGAGGCTTACCAAAAAACATAGGTTTAATTGTCTGTGTATTTTTCCAAAAAACTAATAAAGTTAAGAAAGCTAAAAAAAAACCAATAAAGCTAAAAAAGCTAAAAACAAAACCTGAAAGTAGTGTAGAGGCTTGAACATCAAGAACATGGGCCATCCATAGGAGTTTCTTCGATGACTCAACAACCACCATAATCATTATCGATGTCGTTAGAAAAGATGGAGTTGTTTGAGGATGGATTCTTGATCAATAGGCTTGTTGTTTTGATGCCTGGAGCATTCAGCATGTTGTGCATGCATGTTGCATTCAACATGTTTTTCATGCCTGAGTCAATCCCTTTGGTTGAGCTATGTGTTCCTAGAGCCATCAACCTGCCACACGTTCCTGTAGGAGTCATCTCAACTATAATGTTGGGACTCTGTTGAGGTGTCTAGGAATTGGGGTGGGCCGTAGAGGGAGGAAGACA
>SNQJ01S0304947.1:0-10186 GCA_010110895.2 Picea sitchensis | reverse complement strand
TTTACAATGAGGTTACCTTATAACAGAAAAGTTGCATGAAAAATAACTCTAAAATAAAATATAAAACTACTTATAGTGATTCACTTTTATACTTGAAGTGAAATGCACTTTACAATTTTTAGCATGAACTTTTTCAAAAAAAGGTAACAAAAGAGAGACTTGAACTCAAGACCTCTTACTTAATAAGGAAAGTTTTAACAAAATGGTCTATAAAAACACATTGTAATGTTCAGAAGGAGGATTGTTGTTGTTGTTGAAGACAGCCTTGGAGAGCATGCTCCAAAAAACTCTCTTCACACAAGAAATTTTTTTTGCTTCTCGATGATAACAAGGGTTAGATCTCGGTTAGCTTACCCGGAAGATGCACCTTTTCCTATCTGTTTCTGATTTTCCAAGATCGCACAAGGCACAGGGCAAAGAGCATACATAGATCTAAAAGAGTAGCAGCCCATAAATAAAAATTACAAACCAAAATAAAATCAAAACTTTGCAGAATTTAAAAAAAAATGCGTATTCAGACTTTATACCTCTGGATCTGACTGTAATGGTCGTATCTTGGGCAAACGGAAACCTTTTTGAGTGAAACGAAAAGTGTTCCTGAATGAAACGAGTGATCCAAACACAATGGAAAATTCTTCTCAGCCCATAAATGTACGAAAATTCCAAAAAATGGAGATGAGGCAACTTGTCTTCACGATCTTGATCTACAACAGGAGCGGGTCTTCAAACAGGTTCTGATACCATGTTCGAAAACACAGGTATTCGAACAGAGGATGAACACCTTCAGTAACCACTCACATAACCATATCAAATATCAACACACCAATGTTTTCATGTGGTAAAACCCCTACGGGGAAACATCCACGGCCCCAGCCAACACGACCACTTGGAGCAGTTTATTAATGCAAAGAAAAAGATTACAGAGAGATTTTACAAGAGAGTTTCTCACAATCGATCATCGGAAAATGACCCTCCATGCTCTTTAAATAGAGATCATGGACCAATTGGGTGTTAAGCCATAAATCAATGGCCGTTAAGATCGAGGAGAGTATGAACCGTAAGATCACTCTATGTCAGCAACATATCGTGACCGTCGGATTTCCTAACTACAAATGCATACTAAACAAACACACTTTTACCTAATGACATATTAAACCAAGTAGTTATTAACTAACTCCTAAATGTCTAAATGAAAGAACGGACGGTCGAAATTCTCTGTGGAGAATTCACGAAGTCTCGTGAGCCCTTAGATCTCACGGAGGAGCATAGGAGTTACGTTAAGTGTTTTTGACAGGTTTAAGCTTAGGAGAAGTAGATCCAAGCCACAAGAGTCATTGGATCTACCCGTGGATTTCCATTTCAGGTTTTCATAGATTGAAGTCCTGAAAATTTGGCAATAGGACTTGCGAAATCATGAAACACGAAGTCCCGAAGGCCGAAGGGATTGTGTGGTCCACTGAATCGGAAAATGGATAGGTGGCATATTATATGCATAGAAGTAAATTTCCGTTGACCATTTCAGGGTTTCGTAGGGTGAAGTTACGAATTCTTTGCATTAGGATTCGCGATATTGCGAAGTTTGAAGTCCCGATGGAGTGAAAGGCGTTGAAAAGTCAACCTTGTGAGCGCATCGAAATTTCAAAAAATCGGGTTTCAGGAATCTCAGGAACAAGTTACTTGACATCGTGACCACCTAAATCATGATAAGGGGAAATCCGAAAGAGAGAGAAAAGGTCAGCGTTGACTATTTTTGGGTTCCGGAGATTTGGAGACAAGGCGCTTGGCCATCGGATTCGCAAAAGTGCGAAGTCCGATCTCCCGAAATACAAGGGGGGGAATTTCTCAAAGTTAATTGTGGGTGCAGATTTCTGAAAAGGGAAATAGAAGATCCATTGCAAAGCTCTTCGAGCTAGTGTAAGGGAAAAGATCCTGTTGATGTGGACCTTCCGACCTGTGGGTTGAAGAAGGGTTTCGGGCATGCGTCATCTTTTTTGGTATCAGAGCTCAGAAAGGTTCTTTTCTTTCTGTAGAAGAGAAAAAGAGAATTCACCATGTTGCCAAGGAGAAGGGACAGACAAACACCCAATCCACTAGAGGAGAGGGAAATTCTGAGAAGAAGAGGTAGGTAGATGACTGATCCAGCCATGGAAAAAGAAATGCATGATTTACGCGCTAGACTTGAGGAAATGGAGACAACACAGAGGCGTACAGTCAATGCTGGGGATCTTAGTGATTCCAAAAGTGAAATTAAGACTGAACATGAAGAAGAATTTGCAGCTAAAGATGTAGCAAACGAACGTTTGATTAGGGCTATTGCAAGAATGCGTGCAAGAGAGAAAATGGACATTGCAGTTTATGAGAGAAATCTGGATGTAGAGGAGCTTCTAGATTGGATTAGAGCCTTGGACACATACTTTGACTATGAAGATGTCGAAGAGGAAAAGAAGGTCAAACATGTTGTCACAAGGTTGAAGGGACACGCAACATTGTGGTGGGATGAACTACAAGCTAACAGATGCTGCAAAGGTAAGCAAAAGATCAAGAGTTGGGACAGCATGATCGCAAAGATGAAGGAAAAATTCATCCCCAGAGATTACCAGATTACTCTGTTTTGAAGGATTCAAAACTTGAGACAGAAGCTGATGACAGTGAAAGAATACACTGAAGAATTCTGCAGGCTGAACATCAGGGCAGGTCATCGGGAAAGCGATGATGAAAAAGTTGCCAGATACATGAATGGCATGAGGTACGACATTCAGGATGAGATGAGCATGGTAACCATATGAACGGTGGAAGATGCTTATTAGATGGCTATAAAAGCGAAAGAGAAGCTGAGCCAAAAGCAGGGTCAAAGAGGTCGAGGCAGAAGTCAACCCAAAGGAAACTCAGTTGCCCAGGATAAAAGTCAAAATCCCAAGGAGGACTAGAATAAACCTTATACTCATACTGAGAGAGGTGGAAGCTCACAGCAAGGGAAATATGATGAACAGAGAGGGAAACATACTGAGTAGAGAGGAGATTATGCTGATAATAATATTTTTCCTCCTACCATAGGTAGAGGAAGGGGAAGAGGTGGAGTAATAACCTGCTTCACATGTGGAAAGAATGGGCACAAGTCTTACAAGTGTCTAGATAAAAGGAAAGAAGGAGGAGAGACTCACATCGCCGAAGCATAGATGTGAGATGTTGAGGCGGAAGATGCTGAAGGCAGAATATGCTGAAGGAGGAAGATCGCTGATGATGCGAAAAGCTCTTTTGACACCAGAGAAGGAGGTGGAGAGTTCAGTCCAAAGAAACAAAGTTTTTCGAACTGCTTGCAAAACCAAGGACAGGGTATGCAAGGTTATTTTGGACAGTGGTAGCACAAATAATCTCGTTTCTACAGAGATGGTAGAAAAGTTGGAGCTGGAGACGATTGATCATCCAAACTCATACAGAGTTTCGTGGCTACAAAAAGGACATCGGGTAACTGTCACTAAACTGTGTTTAGTTGAATTTAAGATAGGAGGATATAATGATAATATACTCTGTGATGTCATTCCTATGGATGTTTGTCATCTATTGCTAGGTAGACCATGGCAATATGACAAGAATGTGATTCATGATGGGAGAATGAACACATACACCCTAGAGAAGAATGGGAGAACTCACATGTTGCTTCCAATCAAGGATAAGGAGGTGAAACCGGAAGTAAGTAACACCATACTTCTCATGAGTGGGAAGGAACTTCTTATAGAGGTTAAGAAGAAGGAAGAACCGCAATTCATTGTGGTCAGGAAACTGAAGATTGTTTTGACTAGCACAAGAGTGGATGATTTACCAAAAGAAGTTCAGGAACTGCTAGAAGAATTCGCTGACATAGTAGTGGACAAACTACCTAGTTCGTTGCCACCAATTAGGAGTGTGAGGAATCATATTGATCTCATATCAGGAGCCAGTTTTCCAAACAAAGCTGTGTACAGATTGACGGCACAAGAGAATTAAGAGGTCAAAAGACAAGTCCAAGATTTGTTGAACAAAGGATTGATCAGAGAAAGCTTGAGTTCGTGTGTTGTTCCGACAATACTCAACTCGAAGAAAGATGGATACTGGAGGATGTGTACTAACTCGAGGGTGATTAACAAGATAACCATCATGTATAGATTTCCATTGCCAAGGATGGATGATCTGATGGATTTCTTGAGTGGAGCAAAATTATTTTCAAAGATTGATATGAAAAGCGGTTATCTTCAAATCCGCATGAGAGAAGGTGATGAGTGGAAGACAGCCTTCAAAACAAACAAAGGGTTGTATGAATGGCTTGTTATGCCATTTGGATTAACAAATGTGTCGAGTACCTTCATGAGGTTGATGAATGAAGTCCTAAGGGAGTTCATCAGAAAATTTGTTATCGTATATATGGATGACATATTGGTTTTCAGTAAAACAATGGCAGAGCATATGAAACATTTGGCTACAGTGATGCAGGGGTTACAGCAGGAGAAGTTGTTGATAAACATGAAGAAATCCTCATTCATGAATACAAATCTTATTTATTTGGGATTTGTTATTTATGCAGATGAGTTGAGGATGGACCCAGATAAGGTGGAGGTAATAAAAAATTGGCCATCACCGAAGAATACCTTTGAGGTGAGGAGTTTTCACGGATTGGATAGTTTCTACCGAAAATTCATCAGGAATTTCAGTGGAATTAGTGCACCGATGATGGATACAGTGAAGAAAAGACATAAGTCTTTTTACTGGAAAAAAGAGGCTAAGAAGAGTTTTAATCTGTTGAAGAGGAAGATTACGGAACAACCAATTTTGGTGTTGCCGGATTTCCAAAAGACATTTCAAGTGAAATGTGATGCAAGTGGATTTGCAATAGGGGCAGTCTTGAGTCAAGAGGACAGGCTGATAGCATACTTCAGTGAGATGCTGAATGAAGCGAAGGTGAAATACTCCACGTATGATAAGGAGTTCTATGCTATCATCCAAGCATTGAAGAAATGGAGGCATTACTTGATTCCAAAGGAGTTTGTTTTATACAGTGACAATCATGCACTGCAGTTTGTGACTCAATAGGAAAATTTGAATCAGAGACATGTTAAATGGGTTGAATATATGCAAAATTTCACTTTTGTGATTAAACATATTTTTGGTACTGCTAACAAAGTTGTTGATGCTTTGAGCAGGAAATATTTGGTATTGCAGGAGTTCAAAGTCAAAACATTAGGTTTTGATGATCTCAGGGACATGTATAGGGATGATCCAGATTTTAAGGAGGCATACGAAGCAGCTGAGAATCCAATTCTCAGGGATAGAACCCAATGGACAAAATACATGATCCAAGAAGGATTATTGTTTAAAGGTAATTAGCTTTGTATTCTGAAATACTCCATGAGGGAGAATTTGTTGAAGGAGAAACATAGTGGAGGATTGGCAGGGAATTTTGGTCACGACAAGATGTTCACAAAGTTGAATGAGTCAAATTTTTGGCCAGGAATGCAAGTAGACGTCAAGATATTCGTGGACAGACGCAAAATTTACCAGCATTCAAAAGAAAGGAAATAGAATGCAGGGTTTTATCAACCATTACCCATACCTGAGAGGTCGTGGGATGTAGTCATCATGGATTTCATATTGGGCTTGCCAAGAACAAAAAGAGGGTTTGAATCAATATTTGTGGTGGTGGATATATTTTCCAAGATGGCACACTTCATTCCATGTCAGAAGACCAGTGATGCAACTCACATTGCGAATCTGTTTTTCAAAGAAGTCATTCGACTTCATGGCTTACCAAGGAGTATAGTTTCGGATTGAGACACCAAATTCATAGGACAATTTTGGAGGACCTTATGGAAGAAGCTGGGAACTAACTTGTCGTTTAGTTCAGCTTATCATCCTCAGATGGATGGATAGACAGAAGTGGTAAACAAAAGTCTGGGAGACTTGCTGAGAAGCCTAGTGACAGAACACCACAGCCAGTGGGACAACATATTACCACAGGAAGAATTTTCTTATAACGACTTAGTTAACAGAAGCACAGGGCATAGTCCATTTCAGATTGTCTATGGCATACAGCCGAGAGGAATTTCTGAGTTAAGGGATTCAGAAAAAAATGTGATTAGGAGCGCTAGTGCAAAAGATTTCACAGAGGCGATGAAGGAACTTCACATCCAGGTGAAGGAGCGTTTGCAGAGTTCGAGCCAAGGATATAAGCGTAGAGCAGATTAGCATAGGAGACAACTTCAATTTGAGGTTGGTGATTTGATTATGGCACATCTGAGAAAGGAAAGGTTCCCGAGAGGAACATATAATAAGTTGAAGATGAAGAAAATTGGACCATGTAAGGTCTTGAAGAAATTTGGGGTGAATGCTTACGAAATTGAATTACCCAATAGGATCGGAATTTCTTTGATATTCAATATCTCAGATTTGTACCCATATAAGGCTGAGGAAGTAGGGACAGGAAATGAGCAGCTAGTGATCCAGTGGACAAAGAAGATGCCAGTTGCAGATAAGCCGCAGATGGAGTGCATACTGGACAAAAGAGTGAGCAAGAAGACTAGGCGGAAGCAATACTTTGAATATTTGGTCAAGTGGAAGGGCCATCCAGTTGAATATGCCAGCTGGGAGAATGAAGCGGAGATCTAGAGGCATGGACACATCGTATGCGAGCTCATGGATAGGAGCCCATGAAAATTTTCAAGCAAGGGAGTATGATGCAGGAGCATCTCAAGCGAGCCAGCAAGGAGACAATGGACAACTGGAAAAACGCCCAGCACAAATTTTGAAAATGTCTTCAAATATTAATGAAGCCATTAAGAAGGAGCACCCTTGTAAAATGTAATTGGACCTTGAGTGACCCGCTCTCATCTTTAGTAGGTAGAAGGCATTTATAGTAGTTAATGCAAGTAGATATAATTGAATGTTAGATTAGACAGTTTTAGAGCGCAAGAGGGAAACAAGATATAGACACCCTCAATGTGTATTGTAACATTAGCATGAAGAGCATACCGAGATGAGAAGGGAGAACTTAAATTTGAAGACACCCATGTATAGAGATTTGAGTTAATAAGAAAAGAACTTTGATTCAAATTCATGGTGTTGTGTTGGTTCTCTGTGTATGTATGCTAAATGTTATGCTCATGGATATTTTACTCTTTCCAATATACATTTTATTTTATGCTATGTATGAATGATTTCTTGTTGAATGTTTGAAATTTGAGAGGAAAGGGAAAAAAAATGAGTTTCAATTATTTCTCTATCTGAGCAAGAGTTCCTGCAAGGAGTGCAGTTGAATTGTCTGCAAGGAGTGCATTGACAAAGGGTTCAGAGGTTTGTCTCTGAAAGATCAGACTAGATAGCTTTTGTTCTCATTCCCTCAAAAGTGCAATTAGGCATAGGAGTCGTGCAAGGAGTGCGCAGGCCGAGTAAAGACTCAGATTTTCAAACCTGAGCCAAGTATTGAGAGACTACTACTGCAGGGTGTGCACAGAGTCGAAAGAAGTCAAACACTTGGAAGTGTTTGAAAGTATGCCGAAAGGAGTGCGAGCAGGAGTTTTCTGAAAGACTCGGAGTTGGAGAAAGTTCAAGAAGGATAAAGCCTGATAATAATTCTTTTGGTTGTATCTTAGACCCAACAATTCTGCCATTCTTTATTCTCCTGAAAGCCTCCTTTATCTTCCACGTGGCCCAATGCCGTTGGATCCTGGTAATGAGGTCGGATGCAGCAAGATCCCTGCCCTTCTGCGATCTTTAGAATCCTTATGAGGCTGCCAATCCGCATAATCCTCAGGCAGATCTTCTTCTTCATTGACAAACACGTCATCCTCATAAATTGCCTTCAATGCCAACAACTACTCATCTTCTTGTTCGGAGAGTTTCAGGACTCCCGCGCTCATGGATAAAAGTTGAGAAACGCACGACCAATGGGGTCTTCGCACTAGCTCCCCTAGCATGAACAACTCTCTTCGGCACACGTTCCCTATCAAACTGTGCAATCTTCTCCACCAGGTGATAATCCTCCAAAAGGATAGGACCTTTTGAGCCGATGGTCAATGAAGAATTGTTATTCCACATTGGGGCACCGTAGTTTGTTGTCCAGAAAGGATAATTGTATGCGCTGGAGGGCCGGTGCTTGTAAGGATCCATTTCGGCTGAGAAAAATATAGAAGCTTTAGGCAGAGCCCGTGCAAGAATCAATCCCTGGGGACAACCAGGAGGAGAAAATCGATATATGCAACAGTAGAGGATGAGACTTTCGTGATTATTCAATTCAACCTGCGATTTAGATAGTTCAGGTCCATTGATGGCCAAAGAAAGTTTCAATCATCTTATAATAGAACCAAAATCTCTGCTCTTATCTTCCTCTTTTCCACAAAAAATTGAGTTGTTACTGCTTCCAGCTGCTGAAAAGTCCTACATCGATACTTCAGTCTCAGATATAACTTCACTTTCTGTAGCATTCCTTGTTGAGGTCGTATATGAAGAGGTAGACCCAAATGCACCAAATTCACTACTTGCAATAGCATGTATGGATGGTGACAAAGCTTGACCCCTAGGTAGCCCTGTAGCATCATCTGCTCTGCTTGAACTCTTTGATGATTTGTCACATTCGAAAGGCATTTCATCCAATGTCCATAATGCTTGCTGCAAAACCTTTGGAACTTCCTTGCAGTATTTCCTCTTCGTTGCTATTTCTTCTCGTTCTTGCAACATCTTCTTCAAACAAGTTCTCTCGGTAAAGCTTCTTGATAAAGACACTATGAAATTCTCATTTTGAATTATTTACCAGAAAGTGCATGATAGCTTTGGGTACAGCATCCTGGATATTTTTCCTGACAATATCATAATATGATCTCAGAAGTAATTTGGTCACTGTTATTTCAATTAGCTCATCGTCTGTTTGTGCTTCACTGGGCCTCAATATAGCAGGGGTTCATTCAACCGAATGTTGGAAAACATGGGCTTTGTGTTGTATGCAGAATCATTATATGACCTGTACACTGATTTCTCTTTAGCAGATGATACATGAGACTCACTGCCTCCAAATATTGAAGAGATGCCTCAACTACTAACATATGTATTTCCGGATGACACAGGTCTTTCATGTTGTGCAACTGGCTGAGTAGGCTGATCATATTTCTTCCCTTTTTGCAGGTATGTGCTCTAATTCCACACTGTTGAATTCATCATGTTCACGATCCAGTTGTAAGATGGCTTCCATGTCTGCTTCAATACCCACCTCAATAATTGCAGCAGCAAATGATTAAGTGGTTGCTAGGTTCTCTAAGGCACAAGCAACCTTATTTTTCTTATTTATGAGATCAAAACTGAAAAGATCTACCTGTTCGTGTGGCGAACTTATTCCTTTATCTATTCCTACTCTAACCAGTAAGACAGATTGATCAAGTGAAAGCATGCTTCCAATGAAGCCATGTCAGAAACTGATTTTCAGTCATTATGATAGATCTTGACCCCAAAAGTAATGAAGACCATATCATACAGAAAAAAGATTTGAGCGGATGATAAAAATAATATCCTTTTGACAAAAATATCCTTAGGTCTATACTACTCATGGAATCCAAATAGTTAGCAAAAGGATCATGAAGAACATGATGAAATACCTCTCCTCGTTGTTGGTCCAACTGAGAACCAAACTGCTGTTGGCTGAGTTCATTGGTCTCTCTGTTGAATGTAGGCTGCGAGATCTCTGCTGGAGAAACATATAAGACAGACTACTGATCTGGACCTTTCAGATCCTCACCTTCTTCTTCATATCTGCTGAGAATTTCCTTTTTTTGCAAGTCTAGAAGATGTGGGCTGCCCATAACATATGCTGCAGATTCAAATCTGGGAAGCAGAAAATTAGACAGTCCTTGCAAATCTGGACATTGTAGGCTATCTTTCTTAACCACTGCAGATCTAAAACTGTCACTTGCAAATATATCAGTCTGTTCGACATCTTCAAGGTTTTCAGAGATAAAAACCTGATCTTCATGGCAACTAACAACAGTAGATGCGTTTGATATGGTGTCAAAAGCATCACTAAGATTTTCATAGTGTGAATCATTTATCTTCTGATCATGATGAAGAGTATCTTCTTCAGCATCATACTCTTCCTGAAGTTCTAATTTCGAGAGATTAAATTCATGACAACAATCAGGAAAAAGAAGATCAGCTGAGAAATGATCTTTACAAA
>SNQJ01S0304944.1:0-10186 GCA_010110895.2 Picea sitchensis | reverse complement strand
GAGTTGAGGATTAGGTGACAGCACCTTAACTCTCACTTGCCCCCAAGGACACACCGAGTGGATTGAAGATTTCTTCCACGTCTCCCAAAGGTGTGTATAAGGCGGCAACAAGTGCAATGGCAAGATGGCAAGAGCAAGAGAGTGGGGCGAAATTCAAGTATAGTAACACTAGCTCAAAGAATGGTGAGTGAATGAGTGAGGAGAGGCTCTATTTATACCTCAAAAGGCAAAGTGAAGGCACTTGGATGGATGCCAAGTGTTGCAAACACAAGCAAGGGAGTGAATCTCAAGGAGGGGGACGCACCTCCTTAGGGTTTTGACTTGGATGAGTGAGGTGGAGTGTGTGGACAAGGTAAAGATGATGTGGGAGGCTAGGAAGGGAGCACCTCATGAGAGAGGGGCCCACATAGCATCAAATTGCAATTTGGGAGGTTTCTACATGAAGTGGGGTGCAAATCCCCCTAGGGGGCGAATTGGTTTGAGTGAGGTAAAGTGTTATGGGGTGAGCAAAGGTTAGGGAGTGGGTTGGGTAGGTTAGGGAACATCTCTCATGCCCTTTTCCATCTTAACATTTAACCCATTAACTCAAATTTACAAAAATTGACATTTCGGCAATGTCATACTTAACAATTAAAATTGTTGTTTTAACTGACTGACACTCCGGGTGGAAAAATGCCTAGCAAAACTTGTCCGACTGAGCTGAAACTTGGTCCAAGGGTGTAGGGGGTTCCTTTGCATTTCTTTTAAGCACAAATACCCCTATCAAAAGCCCAAAGACCTAGTTTTTACAATAATTGTTCAAAAGCAATTAATTAATTAAATAATTAAAATCTCAACCTTAAGAAAATTAATTAAATTTAATTAATTAAAAAAAACCTATCTAGACCCAACGAAATTCTACAAAATTTTCTATGATGTCTTGCATGGTCATTGACATCATTCTTAAATAATAGATACCAGAGGATGAGACCATTAGAACGTCGTTCACCACTTTGGAGGAATTATTGCAAGTGTGAGGGAAAAAGTCAAGGGAAATCAACCAGGCTGAAAAGCCCAATTGACAACCTGAGGATAAAAAACCCTCGGTGAAAAGAACTCTCCCAATGAAAACATCCCACGGTACCTGACCTAACTATGATCCATGCATACCTATTACATTATTAACCCACACAGGGGTGCGGAAATTTCGTTTACAAAATTTTGTGTTGGGGGCATAAAATGCCCAGTAGAACCAAACTGTCTTCAACATATTTGCATTTGATGATGCATATCTTCATGGAACATGGAGTTGACCCCCTAGTTGAATAGGCGATCAACACGCTCCACTCTATGCTTGTCTGCTTGGACCTTCTGCTGGTTCTGTGCTCTCTGTAGATGATCCTTCAACTCTCTGGGAATATCTTGGCTCTGTTGTACCCAATCCTGTACCATTGGTGCCCTGCTGTCCCCAAAGGAAATATCCACAAAGGAGATTGGATCATAGATGTATAAGGCTCTGAATGGTGTCATGCCTATGGATACATGATGGGTGGTGTTGTAGCAATATTCTCCCAAGTGCAACCATCTAACCCACGCTTTCTGTTGTCCTGCTACGTAATTCCTGAGGTAGCCTTCCACCCATTTGTTGACTATTTCGGTCTGACCATTCGTCTGAGGGTGATAGCTGGTACTAGGGGTCAAGGCCGTGCCAACTAATCTGAACAGTTCCTGCCAAAATGTACTCATGAACCTGCTATCCATATCACTGGCAATGGTCTTGGGTAGGCCATGCAACCTGAAGACCTCTCTGAAAAATAGTTCGACCACCTGTGCTGCGTTGAAGTCTGTGGCTATGGAGAAGAAGTGTGCAAACTTCGTCAACCTGTCCACTACTACAAAAATGCAGTCCTTCCCCTGCGCTCTGGGCAAGCCGATGATGAAATCTATGGATATGCTTTCCCATTTGTGCTCCGTAATGGGTAAGGGTTGCAGTAGTCCTGCTGGGTGAGTGTGCACATCCTTGTTCTCTTGGCATGTAGTGCACTCTTTGACATGCTTAATCACATCTTCCTTGAGGCCCTTCCATGAGAACCTCTCTCTCACCTATCTGTATGTCTTACTAATCCCTTGGTTCCCTGCCACTGGTGAGTTATGACATGCATGTAATACCTTGGCCTTGAAAGCCGATCTAGGAACCAAGAAAATTTGGCCCTTGTAATAGATGAGGTCCTTCATGATCTTGAAGTTATCTTCCTGTATCTGTCCATCCAATAGCTGACAAGCAAACTGATCCTTTGTATACTCCACCACCAAGTGGTCCTTCTAGTCAACTGACATCCCTGTCATGGCGAAAATGGATGGCCTCCTAGATAATGCATCAGGCACCGCGTTGTTCTTCCCTTTGACGAATTCAATGTCAAAGTCATAAGCCTATATTTTGCTTACCCATTTTTGTTGCCTTTCATTCAAGTCCTTCTGCTCCAATAGGTATTTAAGACTGTTATGATCTGATTTAACCACAAACCGTGCACCTACCAAATATTGCCCGAATTTGGCTAGTGCATGCATGATAGCCAACATTTCTTTGTCATATATGCTGTAAAGCAGCTCAGAACCCTTGCGTTTCCAGCTTTCATAAGCAAGAGGGTGCCTACTCTGCATCAGTATGGCCCCTATAACTTCCCCTGAGGCATCACACTCCAAGGTGAAAGGCAGGTCCGAATCTGGAAGGGTTAGGACTGGGCATGTGCTCATCATCTTTTTCATTTTCTCCATCGTAGCTTGAGCTTCTTCACTCCATTTGAAGGCCCCCTTTTTAGTCAAATCAGTCAAGGGTGCACACAATTGAGAAAACCCCTTGACAAATTTCCTGTTGTACGTGCATATGCCTAGGAATCCCCTTAACTTTGTGAGTGTCTTAGGAGTAGGCCACTCCATAATGGCTTTTATTTTCTCCTGATGTACCTATACCCCCTTTGCTCCAATGATGTGTCCCAAATAGAGTACCTCTGTCATCCCAAACTCACACTTGGATTCCTTAGCGTACAGTGACAGTTCCTCCATGATAGACAGGATTTGGTCCACATGCCGAAGGTGTTCCTCCCACGTCTTGTTGTAAACGAGCAAGTCGTCAAAAAACACTAACAAGTGTTTCCTCAACTGTTTGTTGAACGCATGGTTCATGCAAGATTGAAACGTGGTTGGGGCATTGGTTAACCCGAAGGGCATCACCAAGAACTCATAATGGCCGTAATGACACCTGAAAGCTGTTTTTGAGATATCCTCCTCCCTCATCTTGATTTGATGGTAGCCAGAACGAAGGTCAATCTTTGTGAAGTAGACAGCTCCATGCAGTTCATCTAGCAACTCATCAATCCTGGGTATAGTTTACCTGTTTTTTATCGTCTTTTTATTCAAGGCCCGGAAGTCAATGCACATCCGCATAGTCCCATCTTTCTTCTTGACCAAGACTACTGAAGAAGCAAAAGGGCTAGAGCTTGGCCTGATGTGTCCCATGTCTAGAAGCTCCTTGATGGCCTTCTCTATCTCGTCTTTATACTTCCTTGGATGCCTATATGGTGTGGTGATGACTGGTTTAGCCCCTGCCTCTAGTTCAATGATGTTCTCAAACCCCCTGTCTGGTGGCACACTTGGAGGAATCGGCCCAAACACCCTGTGGTGTCTGTCAAGGATCTCTTTGATCTCTGGGGTGTAGTGCACCTTACCCTTCTCATCCACACGTGCTGAAATCCTACATTCAACGGCATACACAATTTCCTCTCTCCTGAAGATGGCTTCCATCCTCTTGGTCGTAACTACCCTAGCAGAATTACCTGTAATGCCTCTGAGCACTACCTTTCGTCCACCCTCCTCTGTAAAAGACATCTCCATGGTCTTGTAGTTGGTGGTGATAGGCCCTAATGTGCTGAGCCACTGAACTCCTAGGATGATGTTAGTGTCCGAAAGGTCCATCACATAGACGTCTTGTCTTAGCTCATGCCTTCCCAAGGTGAGCTTCATACCTGGAATGTACCTGTCAGAAGGCATAGTGCTACCACCTGCCACCTCTACCTTGAATCCTTCAAATTCTATTGTGGGTATATGTCTCCTCTTCAACAATGCTGAGTCAATGAAGTTGTGAGAGGATCCCCCATCAATCAATACTGATACTTTATGTCCCTACAAGACCCCCCTCATCCTGAAGTTGTTGAATTTGGGCACCCCGCTGATAGATGCCAAGGTGGATTTCCCCCCAGCTGTGCTGTCCTGTTCTGGGACCTCTTCTTCTGTTGCCTTTGTGGTTTCGGCCTCTATGTTCCGTATCTGACCATAATCTTCCTCTTCCTCGTTGTCTGAAGTCACCTCTATGTAGTGTACCTGGCCACGACCCATGCACTTGTGTGATGGGTTCCATGGTTCTTTGCACGTGAAGCAGAGTTGCTTCCTCCTTAGTTCCCTCCTGGTGTTTTCATCTATTCTGCCACGGCCCCTGTCAAGCCCCCTTGGGTCACGTCCTCCTGGGTTCATAGGAGGTCTTTGATTTCTTCCTCCGGTGTTAAGAGGTTGTCTAGGGATAAATTTTGGTTTGGCAGTTGGTCCTAGGTCCCTTGTCCTCCAAATAGAATCTTGTAGATTGGTAGGCTTGAAAGCCTTCACCCAACCCTTCAAGGATTCCATCAACCCTTCAGTAAACAACATCATAAGTCTGGTTGATGAGATGTCTTGCACCATGACCGCTAGCCTCTGAAATTCTTCAATGTATATCTCTGGTGCCCCTGTCTGTCTAAGTTGTGTGAGCTCCCTGAAATACAACAACGGATCCCCCTGGTCAAAACAATCAATAAGCCTCTGAGTGAAATCTGTGTATGCCATGATCTGACTATGGCCTAGTGTGGTCAATCCATGGTACCACCAATCATGAGCTTTGCCATCCAAGTACATGGTGGCAAACTTGATGGCTTCCATCTCTCTCATGGGGTTAAGTTGTAGATAAGTATCCAGCTTCTGTACCCATGCATGTGTTGTCATCTTGGCCGTACCATCAAAGTATGGGATCTCTATCTTCCCTGCCCTTCGTTCCAACTCATAATTGCTTCTATGGTTCGGCCTGGGTTTGTTTCTGAACTTAAGTTGGCAATATTGATCCAGAGACATCTGTCTCTGAATCACCAAGTCTAGCTCATGGTACTCCCTGGTACACTGAGCCATCTGCTCGACAAAATCATCCACCTGTTCCTGCTATGCCTGTCCATCTGTGAACGTGGGTAAGTATGGTCTAGAGGTATCCCTGCTACCCATTTTCCCATGTGGGGTGCCTCCTCCATGGCTCCCTTCAGACTGATGATAGGGAATATGCTCAGAGTTATATCTGGCAGCCTTTTCTGGATTATACCTGTGAACCACCAGTCTCTCTGTTTTCATATATCTCTAGACCTTTCCCCTTATGAGTCATCTGCAGCAATAGTTTGGCTATCCTAGTCTGGTTCTCGTCCACCTTTCTCAGGTTATCATCTACCTTTTTCAAGGTCTCAGTAATTTCGGCTTGTCCTCTGCGGGTTATGTCATACTTCTCCTGTAGGTGGATGACCAGTTTACTTTCTGTTTGGTTTATGGATTTATTGAATTCTCTTGCCAAGTAAGCCAAGCCCTGGGGTTCACCTTCCTCACCTGAACCCTCCATTTCGGCCTCTGTTTCACTTGCCTGTTTCTTCTTTCTGCCCATGTRGATACCACTATACCTATGCATGTGCTAATCCTCACAGGATGAGAGGATCAGAGCTCTGATACCATTGTAATGATCCCAARCCAATTTTTTTTGCTTGAAACCACTAACTACTACTGATGTGTTTATTAATTATTTGGTATGCAGGTAGTTGTTGATATTTTGGCCTTAGGGTTTACTTCAGTTATCCAGTTATAGTTCATACAAGATCTACTCAATACATGCAAGATCACAACAATACTCAAGATATGGAAACACAAGCATAGATCTGACCTTTATTATAAAAAAACATGAACCTGATACAATATAGAGCATATCTGGAATGGTCCTCAGATGGCTCCAATAGATAGATAATATGAGTTGCTACAAAATGCTCCCGATAATACAAAATAAGCCTCCAAAGGCTGAATACAATGTGAAGACCCAAGGTTCCAATAACAAGTGAACGTCCAACCCCCCTGGGTTGCTGGTACATCCTCCTAGATGATAAGAGGCCAATATTTCGGCCTAGCTGAAAGGGATGTCCAAACCATGCCAAACTCCACCAGAATGTAGAACGGGACCAAGGAAACCCCTCCCGGAAGTCTGAAGCTCAAATTCTCACTCCTCCTCCTCCAATGGCTGAAACCCTAATACAACCTGCGCCCTCCTGAACCCCTGAATAGCTCAATAATTCGTTTTGTATGAGGAACACCTCCAAAACCTCTGAAACTCTCAGGGATGATAGATCGGACTGTGATAACCCCTTAGGAAAAGTTTCATGTTCATATCCTAGGTAGAACTCCCTAGATCTGGGAAATACTGAATCACAAGACGTCCTCCTTGCCTCAAGGCCATCCCAGTCTATAGTTGAAGATCTAATGGTAATAAATCTTCAAGAAAGCCTCCAAAATGTTGGTCAAGGACCTACAAGCAGAACCCAAATGCCGGAATACCCCAAAGCTCTCCCAATTGGCTGGATTGAACTCTTCTTCAAGATATGGTGCGCCCTTGCTAGAAATCCCTGAACAGTATGGCCCTGCTGCTCTCCTAAATCGATAGATGGATCTGTGGTGAGTGTAGAATGGTGTGGGTGGAGTATTTCATCCCCGAGACCAAGCTTGGAACAAGGTGAGTGGATCTTTCAGCACTGAGTTGTTCACAAGGGTTTGTAACAGCAAAACCCTCAAACTGTATGCTCAAGAGCATCAACAAGCAAATACCAAAATCGAGAATGCCTCATAGGTGTGCCCCAACCTTTCCTTTATAATTTTCTTCTATTTCTCTGTTGAGTTAGGTTAACCCTAGGGTTAACTCCTAACTCAACCTCCAGTCCTTCTATTTCTTCATTGAGTTATCTTTTAGCTCTTTTTTCACCTTTTTATCAAGTCAACTTAAGAATATAACCTTAGTTTGGTTGACCCTTCCCCTCAGTGTGAGACTATGGCCTAGTGGGGACACCTAGACCACTAAGTCTTCCAAACCTCTTCATCAAGAGGTGGGGGACATTACAGAAGCAATGCAACATTTGGATTTAGGGGTCCAATTTACGAAACCATGCCTCGAGAGCAGATGGACAATGTGATCACCTAGTCCATTCCTAAACAAGCATGAAACATCTCATGGAACTCAAAAATACTACTCGGTTAGGTTTTTATGCCATGAGGAGGAATTGGCCAAGAGTCCCCGAAATGGTTTGGGATGCGACTTGCAACTGGGCATATAGCGAATATCGAGACTCGGATTAAGGAACCATCGACTTCGATGGATTACTAGGATAGGATTTCATCTAGAGCACCCCTCACTCCTGGGTGCCATGCCTCAGTATTTGTAGTACTCAATGTTTTCGGGAATTAGTGTTTTGCTCAGTTTGAAGCAATGCAACATTTGGATTAAAGGATCCAATTTATGAAACCATGCCTCGGGAAGAGATGAACAATGTGGTCACATAGTCCATGCCTAAACAAGCTTGCAATGTCTCACGGAACTAAAAAATGTTGCTCCGTTAGGTTTTTATGCCCTGAGGAGGAATTGGCCAAGAGTCCCTGAAATGGTTTGGGATGTGACTTGAAACTGGGCATAAAACCAAAACCGAGACTCAGATTGAGGAACCATCGACTTCAGTGGATTCCTGGCATAGGATTTTAGCTAGAGCACCCCTCACTCTCGGTTCCAACCCCTTGGAAATTGTTTTTTTTATCGATTTCGATAACTAGTGCTTTGCTCAGTAAGAAGCAATGCAACATTTGGAATTAGGGGTCAAATTTATGAAACCATGCCTCGAGAGCGGATGGACAATGTGGTCACCTAGTCCATGCCTAAGCAAGCATGCAACATCTCATGGAACTCAAAAATGCTACTCAGTTAGGTTTTTATGCCCTGAGGAGGAATTGGCCAAGAGTCCCCGAAATGGTTTGGGATGAGACTTGCAACTGGGCATATGGAGAATATCAAGACTTGGATTAAGGAACCGTTGTCTTCGATGGATTACTCGGATAGGATTTCATCTAGAACAACACCCCTCACTCCTAGGTGCCATGCCTCAGAATTTGCAGTACTCAATGGTTTCGAGAACTAGTGTTTTGCTCAGTTTGAAGCAATGCAACATTTGGATTAAAGGATCCAATTTATGAAACCGTGCCTCAGGAGTAGATGGACAATGTGGTCACATAGTCCATGCCTAAACAAGCTTGCAACATCTCACGGAACTAAAAAAAAATTCTTCGTTAGGTTTTTATGCCCTAATGAGGAATTGGCCAAGAGTCCCTGAAATGGTTTGAGATGCGAATTGCAACTAGGCATAAAATGAAAACCGAGACTCGGATTGAGGAACCATCGACTTCGATGGATTACTGGGATAGGATTTAGCTAGGGCACCCCTCACTCCCGGTTCCAACCCCTTGAAAGTTGTTTTTTTCATCGATTTCGATAACTAGTTCTTTGCTCAGTTAGAAGCAATGCAACATTTGAATTTAAAGGTCCAATTTATGAAACCATGCCTCAGGAGAAGATGGACAATGTGGTCACCTAGTCCATGCCTAAACAAGCATACAACATCTCATGGAACTCAAAAATGCTGCTCCGTTAGGATTTTATGCCTTGAGGAGGAATTGTCAAGAGTCCTCGAAATGGTTTGGGATGCGACTTGCAACTGGGAATAAAACGAAAACCGAGACTCGGATTGAGAATTCATCGTCTCTGTTGGTTTCCGGGCATAGGATTTTAGCTAGAGCACCCCTCACTCCCGGTTCCAACCCCTCGAAAGTTGTTTTTTCCATCGATTTCGACAACTAGTGCTTTGCTCAGTAAGAAGCAATGCAACATTTGGATTTAGGGGTCCAATTTACGAAACCATGCCTCGGGAGAGGATGGACAATGTGGTCACCTAATCCATGCCTAAACAAGCATGCAACATCTCATGGAACTCAAAAATGCTGCTCCGTTAGGGTTTTATGCCCCGAGGAGGAATTGCCAAGAGTCCCCGAAATGGTTTGTGATGTGACTTGGAACTGGGCATAAAACAAAAACAGAGACTCGGACTGAGGAACTGTCATCTTTTTTGGATTTCTGGCATAGGATTTTAGCTAGAGCACCCCTCACTCCCGGTTCCAACCCCTCGGAAGTTGTTTTTTTCATCGATTTCGATAATTAGTGCTTTGCTCAGTAAGAAGCAATGCAACATTTGGATTTAGGGGTCCAATTTATGAAACCATGCCTCGGGAGCGGATGGACAATGTGGTCACCTAGTCCATGCCTAAACAAGCATACAACATCTCATGGAACTCAAAAATGCTACTCAGTTAGGTTTTTATGCCATAAGGAGGAATTGACCAAGAGTCCCCGAAATGGTTTGGGATGCGACTTGCAACTTGGCATATAGAGAATATCGAGACTCAGATTAAGGAACCGTCGACTCCGATGAATTACTGGGATAGGATTTCATCTAGAGCACCCCTCACTCCCAAGTGCCATGCCTCAGAATTTGCAGTACTCAACATTTTTGGGAACTAGTGTTTTGCTCAGTTCGAAGCAATGCAACATTTGGATTAAAGGACCCAATTTATGAAGCCGTGCCTCGGGAGCAGATGGCAATGTGGTCACATAGTCCATGTCTAAACAAGCTTCTAGCATCTCACGGAACTAAAAAATGCTGCTCTTTAGGTTTTTATGCCTTGAGGAGGAATTGGCCAAGAGTCCTTGAAATGGTTTGGGATAAGACTTGCAACTGGCTATAAAATGAAAAATGAGACTTGGATTGAGGAACTGTCAACTTCGATGGATTACTGGGATAGTATTTTAGCTAGAGCACCCCTCACTCCCGATTCCAACCCCTCGAAAGTTGTTTTTTTCATCGATTTCGATAACTAGTTCTTTGCTCAATAAGAAGCAATGCAACATTTGAATTTAGGAGTCCAATTTACGAAACCATGCCTCAGGAGTGGATGGACAATGTGGTCACCTAGTCCATGCTTAAACAAGCATGCAGCATCTCATGGAACTCAAAAA
>SNQJ01S0304943.1:0-10186 GCA_010110895.2 Picea sitchensis | reverse complement strand
ATTTGATATGAAATATTATTAATTTTTTGATTGGATTCTATAATTAAATGTTATGTGTAAATGATATAAATATTTTTCCATTGTAAATCTATATGATATTTGAACTTTTAGTATTTTAATTTGAACTTTTACTTTAAAAAACAATATAGTATTGTATTGTAAATATCAAATATTTTATATCATAATTTTAAAATGTATTTTTGTTACCCACCATTTCACATCATTACCATATCATATTATATTGTATTAGTTTTTAATTTTGAGTTCATACATACTAATTAGGGGAATATTCAGATCTAAAATCAACCTCTTAAGTGAGTTTTTCAAAAAAATATCATTATCATTAAATAACTAATGCATGTGTTCCTCTCTAAACCCATATCATAATATATACTTAAGATATTACATAAAAATCAAATACATAATATATTATGTAATATAATAAATATAATATATTATGTTATATATTAATTTTATATTATAAATATAATAATATAATATATAATAAATAAATATAACATAATATAAATAATAAAATAAATACAATATATTATATTATATATTAATTATAACATAATAAAATATAATATATTAAGTTATAAATTAATTTTATATTACATATAATATATAATAATAATAATATATATTTAAAAATTGAATTAAACATGTATATCATAATTTTTTTTTATCCCTTATACCCTATCTTTATCCCCTGTTTTTATTTGTGGGTAAGAAATACATTTTACGACTCCTAATAGATAATTTAATTCTTAATATTGATTACAACAACAATTAACAACATGTAACATAGGATATTTTTATGTTTTTGTACATGTTTCTTGATTAAGTTTGGCATTCATGCATCCTTATAGTATAGTTAAAAAATGTTGAATTAGAGATTTTGAGACTTGAATTAATTATGGGAATATAAAAAAATATGACCAAATTACAATTAAGAGGAAGTTGAAATATCACAAAGATTTTATAAATGATAATTGAGCTTAACATAACTATTTTTAATTATTCATTTTTCATTATGAACAAAAACAATACTATCTAAATGAGGACAAATTCTCACATCGTACTTTCAAGTTTGTAAAATTGTGATACAAAATAAGGTTGAAAATTAATATAATTTACTTTTAACTTGCCCAAACTTTAATTGATAACATAAGACATATCTTTACCCTTATTATAACTTATTTTCTTTTCTTGGTTAAGTTTGATATTCATGCATCCTTATAGTATAGTAAAAAAATGTCGAATTAGAGATTTTGAGACTTGTATTAATTATGGGAATATAAAAAATATGACCAAATTAAAATTAAGAGGAAGTTAAAATATCACTAATATTTTATAAATGCTAATTGATCTTATCATAACTATTTTTAATTGGGCATTATGAACTTATGAACAAAAACAACATTCGATGTTTTAGACCAAACCAGTGTGGTCCATCATTAGAAAAGTATTATGAGAAATGAAGGAAAAATGATTTAACAATTGTAAATAAATACTTGAAAAGTTATTATGAAGATCCGACTTATTAAAAGTGGAATCAATAAAATTTTGTAAAACCTAAAAATATTATTTATTCAGAGCCGACTCATTAAAATGAAATCAAGAAAAATAAAAACCTAAAAAATATATTAATTATTAATTGATTTTCTAGAATGAGTCATTTTGGTTAGTGTTGGGATCCAATTTTGACTAATTTTCCATCCATCATCTCTGTTTAGATTGTTAGGTTGTTTTTCAATTTCGATGGCTTCTCTAAATTTCCTATTGTGATAGTGATCTATCACAATAGGAAATTTCCTATTGTTTTTCTTAATTTCATTTTAATAAGTCGGCTCTGAATAAATAATAATTTTAGGTTTTATAAAAAATTATTGATTTCACTTTTCACAAGTCGACTCTTCATAATAACTTTTCAAGTATTTATTTACAATTGTTAAATCATTTTTCCTTCGTTTCTCATAATACTTTCCTGATGATGGACCACACTGGTTTGGTCCGAAATGTCGAATATGAAAAAACCAATGCAATGAATCCAAAAGAACTATCTCATCACAACAATGGTCACAAAAGTCTTAGAACAAAAAAACAATATTCTCGAAATAAGGACCAATTCTCACATCGTACTTTCAAGTAAACTAGTTTGTAAAATTGTGATACAAAGTAAGGTTGAATATTAATAGAATTTAACATGACCTAACATCTACATCAACATAAATATATAAATTAAGTACAACAACATGAACAAAACAAATGTTATATATATATATATATATATACAAGTAAAATAACTTATATAATGTACATATCTGGTCAACAATACAAATAAATGTTATAACTAAATATCTAGTCATGGTCTCTTAGGAGAAGCATGTTGTGGAAGAATAGGTGATGCACCATGATCATCTGGGTGAGGTGAAGGAGGAGGAGGAGGAGGAGGAGGAGGAGGTACTGAAGTAGAAGTGAAATCACCACCCTGATCAACATCAACATCTAGAGGAAAAGGAGGAGGTGTTGAAGAAGAAGAATCGCCATCACCCGGAGGAGGAATAGGAGGAGGTACTAAAGCAGAAGCGTCACCATCACCACCTTGATGATCATGATCACCAACCTCATCATCATCAGTGTTGGACGATGTGTCATCCCTCATCCCTACTAGTAACCTGGAATCTCCAATGATATGACACATAAGAGATATCATATCACATGGCAAGTCCGTCCAGAGCTACAAGAGATAAGGTTCAACCCCGATGTCTCTCATCTAGACAAGGCAGATTCCCGCACCAACCAAAACTAAACTCAGTCTGTCACACACCTCCATCCTATATTTGAGATATGTCATACACCACATGTCGAGTGGTATATGCAACTGAGGACCCTGACCCGCCACAAACTCATCCATCTCCTCATCTACATCAGGTGGCAGGGGAGGAGGCATGTCCCCCAAAAATGTGCCAACATATGCAAAATATAACACAAGTTAATAATTAGTCGACAGTTTCGTTAAAAAATTAATAAAATACGTTAAAGAACATGATAGAATAAAATTTATTCAAATTAAGTAAGACAATGAAATGAAAGTACAAGATTAGTTTAAATATTACCTTGATCATCTGGTGGCTCTTCCACTATGAAGATGATGTTGAGACATTCTCACTAATCCATCCCCGTGTAAGGGAACGACACCATCACAAAAACGTGATATGTCTCACTGGATAATAGATCAATTGCCTCCCTGGAAATCCTAGATGGAAAATTGAGCATGTCCCTCTTAGGCATCATCTCGCCCCACATGTGCATCCGCACCTCATTCATCAGCCTAGGAGGCCGATGGACAAAACTAGGTACAGTCTCTAGAAACCTCTCAAAAAAAAATTAAAATAACTATGAAGCGAATGGGAAGTTCTCCCTCTGATCTATCATAGCACAACATATATCCAGTACTATACAAAATGCCTCAATAAAATGGCAGACCACCTAATAATTCATGGCCTCTGTATCAAAGAATCTAAATAATATAAAAGCACACAACTAATTCATTAACCATCACCAATAAAGTGTGAAATGGTTGACAGTAACAGTGAGAGGCAGCTAATGTCCTCTGCATCGAACGAGGAGATCTATAACTCTCCACCAACCACCTGAAAATCATGAGGAAAAGGTATATCACGTGAAATATAACTCAGAGAGTAGGAAATATGACTCTTAGTTGCAACACCCACTGGGACATCATGAGACTGGGGAAAATCCTCCCCTCTCCTAGATATCCCATTGATAAAATAAATATCATCCTCAGTGGGATGATACCGCTGATGATGACTGACTCTGAATGTGTGTTGATGGGCATCCCATTGATGGATCAATTGCACAAGAAAGGAGGAATTCCCCTTCAGGGATGTAACCTCCTTGTATTACTTGAGGAGGCCTACATTCCTCAAGAGGAGCTACGTAGCTGCAATACTAGGCTGAGGGTACAAATCCCTCTCCCTCTCTCTAGCCTCCCACTCCTGAACCATATTTCATTAGTCTAGTCTCTATTGTTGCTCCTCCATGAGCTAACGTCTATGAATAATTAACATATAAATTACATGAGCATCATACATAAAAACATAACTTTTTTTTTCAGTAAATGATAAATTTATTTCAAAATATGCAAACATAAATTTTGTCAAAAAAAATAAAAAATTAATCTTCAATGTGCCTCAAAAATAGTAACACACCGCCCACGTTGCGCACACATATCTTATGCACCATTATAACACTATCTAATTTCCATGGTGTGTCTATTATTATGTACACACATGTTCATTACATATAAATGACACACCGCTCAAACAACTATTTATTTTGAACGGTCCATATAGTATTGTGAATGCACCAGTGCGTTCCATATAACCGACACATTGTTGAATGGAAATTATTTATTTTTGTTGGTGCATTCATAATAAACGCACCAATGTGTTAGTTATAAACAATGCACCATTGCGTTTATTTAGAACACACGGGTGAAAATAAATAATTTCCATTTACCGGTGAGTATAGTTTTAGGAACGCACTGGTGCGTACATATAAAGGACACATTGTTCAGTTGTAACTTTTCTATTTGAAATGGTGGGTATATTTTTATGAACGCACTGGTGCATTCCCTATAACCAACACACCGTTGAAAATAAACTATTTATTTACGTCAATGCATTCAAAATAAATGCACCGGTGTGTTCTTTATCAGAAACACACTAATGTGTTTATTCGACACACATAGATGAAAATAAATAGCTTCCATTCAGCGGCGTGTATAGTTTTATGAACTCACCGATGTGTACATACAAACGACGCACCATTAAGTGAAAACTATGTATTTTGGAAAGTGTGTTTGTTACTTTGGATTCACAGGTGCATCATTGGTAAGTACACATTGGTGCATTATGTAATACGTTGAACCATCGAAAATAGAATATACATGATCAGTGCACCATTTAAAATTTACAAAGTGCATCGCGCATAATTTTTGTTTTTTGAAAAATAATGCAAAGATAACTCAATTTCAAAATTAATCCGCTAAAAAGACAATGTACAAAGAAATAAAGAATTTACCCATACATTTTCTCATCGAGGAGGGATTGTTGGGATGTAGTGAAAAAAAATGAAATTTGCCCACCGTATGGAAAAATTGGAATCCCACATACCGAGCACTGAATGAAAACAGTGAAAGAAACGGAAGCACCGACGGAAGTGCGCGTCAATTGGGAAAAGGAGGCATGGGTACTTGATATATTCTTTGCACTGGAAATGGTAAAAATGTTATTTTACCACCAGTTGTTTTTATTTAACCTTGTTCCAGTGCGCTTGAGTTAAGTGCACTGGTGCACACAACTACAGATAGCGCACAGTTACTTTTTAAAAATGGTGCACCATATGGAACGCACCAATGCACCCTCATGAAAAATGTGCACCGGTATGTTTTAAAAATAATGAAGTTTATGAAGTTGTGTTTTGTGCACCGGTCTCTTTAAAAAAAAAAATGAAGTCTATGCAGTTGTTTTTTGCGCACCAGTGCGCCCGTCACTGTTGAAAACTCTCTAATCATAGTTCGTTATATTATCCTAACAATCATACCATTAGAGAAAAATTGTGGTATATGTAGTATATATACATTATTGATGTACATATTAATTGAATTGGCTTAGTGTCTTTTCTGCCTGTTTTCTTTGTGTTCTTGATCTTGTTAGTTATATTATTTTATTGGATATATTCTTAACAATATCTTAATAGTGGTATAAGAGCATGATATTGATCTTATGAGCCTGAGAGAACTATATTTCTTAGTGTTTGATAGCACCATGGTAGTTTTCCATGGTAGATGAAATATGAATTGATGAACCGAGGGTTTGCTCATGTTGTTGGTCGAATAAGCATGTTTGCAAGTGCTCGTTTTTATGTTTCCGCACACATAGTTTCCACCAAGAGATCACCAGTTTGTTGGTATGTCGAAGAAGGCATTGAGGTGAGACCGTGGAGGTAGAGTTCTCCCTGATAAAGGGAGCTTTGGTAAAGTACCAAATATTTAAAAAAAAATAAAAATTATTTCTTTGGTTTTGTGAAGAAATATTTTGTTTTCAAGAAGACCTTATAAAAAGAAGTTCTTTCCTTTATTTTAAAGGAGGTTGTGTAAGATTTGTATTTTGGCATGGAGATATTTTCGAGGGTTGTCACTATTGTTGGAAAATTGATCATAAAGTGGTAAACAAGCTATTCACTAGAATAGGAGAGTTCACTTATATGAAAGTGGCCTGTACAAAGCAATATTCTAAAGGAGAGACATATTTTCATCTAGAGAGAGCAGTGGCCCATGAAACTCTTGTTGGAGATTGAACACTAGTGGAGGTTGTATGGTAAAGGTACCATTTTAATTATTTTGGAAAACATATAAAAAAAATGAAATTGATGGGACTTAAGTACATGAAGTATGGAACGAGAATATGTTTTTTAAATAATTCAAATTGATTTTTTTGGAGTTAAAAAAACCAAATTTGATTTCAATAATGGGAGGCACCGTGAGATTTTAAGAGAATTTTAAGAAGAGTCCCTGCAATAATGTTATTGAGAAGAAGAAATAAAATGAGAAAGATTCTATGTGAGTTTCGTTAGAATATTGGTTGTTGTCATTGATGTCAACCCTAGTCATGGGTTTTGGAGAGCAAGATTGATGAAGGTATTTGGACATGAAGGACAATGCAAATGAAAATACAAAACCCATGGATGGATAGTATACATCATGTTGTTTTTGGTGGTATGTGTCACGTCACGTGGATCTTCATGGTTGAGGAGAAATGAATTTTTAAAGATGACAAAGTGAATTGAAGAAGGGAGTACATGTAGGCCCTAAAGATAATTAAAGAACAAAATTACAAAACAAGAAAGTGTCAGGGCGTCCCTAATGTTAAAAGGAAGTGACATAAATGGTATAAATAAATATCATTATACATTCATTTGATACACAAGTCGAATTTCAAAGGAAATCAGAAGTAAAGAAGGTCAAATTTCAAGGGAGGATGAAGTCTTTTGGTGATGTGTTCTAAGTTATGTTATTTTCAGGTCATCTTACCATCTTCGCTATAACGTTTTTTATAGAACGATTCATATGGTGAAATTTCTATGGTATTGATAAGACATATCAAGGTACTTTTAGTAAAAGTTTCAACTCTTGATTCGCTATAATTATGGAGATACACTCTGTGGAAGATAGGGTTTTTGACCAATCTTGAAGCTAGTCAATAAACAGGTGTTCGGTGTAAAACAATCATAACTTATTCATAGAGAATCCAAATGAAGTGGGACATATTGAATTGGAAAGAGTACGGACCATAGTTTTGTTTGTGTGAGTTTCAGAATCTGATGTTAAATATTGAGCGCAGTTCATTTTGTACAAGTTTGGTCTCTTGAATAAACCAGAATTGAACAAAGTCTAAAATTCTCTCTATAACTTCTTTTTGGGGAGGATTCAAGGGGTGAAACTTTGAGAATTTTCAGAGAAGACATTGAGTAATATTATCTAAAGTATCAAATTATTCCAAGAATTGAATAATTTCATAAATTGAAGAAGTCTCAGGAAGCATTATCAGGTTCTATGTGATGGTTGGTTGATGGTGATGATTTAATGTAAATTTTTATTATCTCTCATATATTCTTGGGTGGAAGGAAGGGGAAAGTATGGAGAGTTAAATCCTCTCTTGATATTGGAGGATTATATATTCCTCTTGGAGGTTTATCCCTCCCTTTACATTTGGAATCTAGAGCTACCTTTGGAAGTCATTACTTCCCTTGAACAATAACTATTGATTATTTCTCATATATTGTGCATGGTGTATTATGGTGTATTGGTGTAACTCTTATACTATTGTTCATTGTTCATTGGATATATTTGAATGGTTTAAGTATAAGTTTAAAAAGTTTTTAAATTGTACTTGATACTGATTCACCCCCCTCTCAGTATCAAAAAATGGTATCAGAGTAGGTTGCCTTCAGAACAGTTTAACCACTGGAAGGAAAATCCTGAGCAGAGATGGATGACCATGAGCACATTTCAAATGGGATTCAAAAATTTGATGGAAGAAATTATTCATACTGGAGTGATAGAGTGAAAACTTACCTAACAGATTTGGGAGTATACATTTGGTACTCAGTTGTAAATGGCTATCTAATCCAAAATAATGCTCCAACTGATCCAAATGAGAAGAATCTTATGAGTTGTAATTCAAAATCCAGACATGTTATTATAGCATCATTGGTGCCAACCATTGCTAGCAAATTGATGGGCTGTAACACTGCTAAATATGTATGGGAAAAACTCAAGAGTATCTACGAAGGTGATCCAAAAGTTAAGTAGGTCAAGATTCAATGACATAGAGAAAAATTTGAAAATTTGAAGATGAATGAAAAGGAAGATATTGCAGCCTATCTTCTTAGAGTTGATGAAGTTGTTAATGCTATCAGAAGATTAGGTGAAGAGCTCGATGAATCATTTTTTTTTGTACAAAAAGTGTTGAGATCACTTCTCTTGAAGTATGATGCTAAGGTCTCCACCATTGAAGAAACTAGGGACTTGACCAAAATGACAATGGATGAATTAGATGGGTCTCTTATAGAATATGAAATGAGAACAGGTACAGAAAGTGACCAACCAAACAATGAAGTAGCCTTTAAAGCCATAAAGAAGACAAAAGACAATGATACGACCTTGATGAAGAAATGATTTTTTTTTTAAGAAGGTTTTAGAAGTGAAGTGGAAGATACAAAGTTAAGTCTCCTCTCAAATGCTTTAACTGTGGTAGAATAAGACATATTGTTTAAAACTGCTACTATAAAAAGAGAAGTCTCAACAATAAAAAGATCTTCTACTCCAAGGATGATGACATCTCCTCAGATGAGATAATGATGGAAGAGAAGTCCTCTTCATAACCCAAGAAACCCAGGAGGATGATCACAAGAATTCTAAAGAAGAAGAAATCATTTGTGAAGAATATTCAGATGAAGAAACCAACCTTGATTCCTTTTGGGCATACAAATTCAATGTAGAGAGTGAACAAGAAGATGTGAATCTTGAAAAGTTGAAGCATGTTGAAACTGAAAATAGCAAGCTTAGAAACACAAACATAATACTAAAAGGAGAATTAATTAGTTGTGAAGAAGAGAATTACAAGCTTGGAAAGACCATTAATATATTGAAGGAACAATTAGAAGATTATGAGAAATTGAAAGCATAATTGGATCACACAAAAGGGGAGCTACTATTGACAATAGAAAAGTAGAAGAAGTTCGAAAAAATAACTAAAAAATTAGATGAGATACTTAGCAATCAAAGATATCCAAATGACAAGATAGGACTAGGATACAATGACAGTTTGAAGACAACAAAACAAGAGAAGGAAGATGAAAATGATGAAACCAACACTCCAGAACAAGTTGAACAACAAGATAGAAGACTAGAATTTAGAAGGAATGAGACATTAAGAATATCCTCTCCCATAAGGTATGAAATAAATCATTATGAAGGAAACTACAGAAGAATATATCATGAACCCATATGGACCACACCACAAAGAAGATCACTTACTCTCATGTATCAAAATTTCTTTATTGGACATTGTTATACTTGTGGAAATTTTGGACACAAGGCAATCAATTGTAGAATCAATTATAGGAATAACTATGCAAGCTACATGAATGGTGAAAATAATAGATATGGAAATGTTTGTAGACCTATCAACAGAGATTATAATCCATTTGACCCATTAATGGATCAAAATATTGTATGTTACAAGTGCAATAATATTGGTCACAAAGCATGAGATTGCAGAGAGATGAAGGAAGATAATCATATGCCAAATGTTTGTATACCAACTACAACATGGAAAAGGAAAGAAATTTCACAAAATGAAAAATTTCAAATAACATTGGTCGCTAAAGAATGCAAAGAAGAAGATGAATGGTTCATAGACAGTGGGTGCTCATCTCATATGACCGGATATCAAAGCCAATTTGTCAGCTTGAAGAAAAAGGGTGGAAATGTTACATTTGGAGATGAATCATCTACTAAAATAATTGGAAAATGTAAATCTTGGAAGTGAAAATATAAAAGTAGGAAAAGTCCTATTGGTTGAAGATATGA
>SNQJ01S0304942.1:0-10186 GCA_010110895.2 Picea sitchensis | reverse complement strand
AAGGGCCATGGACAATGCCACAAACCACAAAACATGCCCTATATAAGATATCATTATCATTAGAGTGGTATGTGGATTCCATTAGAAGGTTTTATGCATTAGGGATGGGTACTAGAGCCTTGACCATGGTTGGGTCAGAAGTCAAGGGAATTAGGACCTAAGTTAATATTCTTGATCTAATAGGCCATGATCAAGGCCTCAAACTAAAACATACTTCCTTTAAAGTAAATCATTGTCATATAAGTAGGATATGNCCATAAATGGATTTGTAAGGCTCAATATCCATGAACATCACATTCAACATAGTTCCTTTAGAGGAAATATTTGGCCTCCAAGTTGAATATGTGTACCATTATGAAATATTTTTCATTAGGGACATGTGCATTAAATAATTATCCATGGTCAAGCAAGGAAAATAAGGCTCTTGGGTCATTTATGAATCCTTTAGGGATTAAGGGACATAATCAATGACGTAAACCACATAACATGTTGTCTATAGGGAATCATGAACCTTTGAGTGAGATATGGTTATTGTTATAATATTTTGTGTATCAAAGATGGATATGAAGGATTTAACCAGGGTTGGGGGATAAATCCAAGGAATTAGGCCTTGAAAAAATCTTATTGGGTTAATAGGCCATGATTAAAGCCATGAACTACAACATGAGACATTTAAAGGAGATCTTTTGTATATGGGTTGGATGAAGTTTCCATTAGGATTTTTTGTGTAGTATGGATTTATGTTGGGGCCTTGACAATGATTAGGTGATGAAAATATTGTTCTTAATCCATAAAGTATGATCAAGGCCTTTAACTACAACATCATCCCTTTAAAGAGGATAATTTTCATATGAATGAGAAATGTAACAACCCTACTTAAATAGATGTATAGGGATGATTAATAATAATTAATTTGATAATCCGATTGTCCTAATATTTTAGTTAAAAAACAAATATTTCTTAAATAATATTAACTAATTAATTATTATTAACTATTTGTCCATGATTAATTAATTATTAATTGACTCATTAATTAATTGAGTAAAGAATTAAAGCGGGTTAATAATTTAATGTATTAAAGATTTACGTATACGGGGAGAGGATAAAACATTAAATAAGGAGATAAGACATTAAATAAGAGGATAAGACATTAAATAAGAGGATAAGACATTGAATAAAAGGATAAGGAAATTAATAAGGGCGAAGAGAGTCGGTGAAGGAGGGATATGACGGGAGGAGTCTTACGGGAAGGGGGATCATTCTTTTGGGGGGGGGAATATAGTTTAGTGCAGGATTTTCTATGGAGACCTCGGGTGTGAGGAGTTTGGCTTTGGGGGGTTTTGGTGAATCAGAACTAGGGGGCACCAGTTTGCTGGGGGTTTTGGGCATGGGGGCCAGGATATCCTTACGGTATCCTAGAGCTAGGGAGCCGGACAGGCTGCTCCTAGCTGGCAGGGAGGAAACACGGTTTTGGGCAGTGTTTGACACAGTTTCAACTTCAACATTGGACCAACCCAAGCAGCGAGATTTAGCATCAGAAGCAGGTATTTTTAATTATGAATGGCTGAGTTATTTCATGCTATAGATAGATTTTAATCTCTACTAAATATTTTGCTTATATGCTGGTGATTGAATTATTATGTAAATTGAAAGGAATTTTATGTTAAATTGTATCAAATTTTGTATTTTACGGTCTCTACACATGGTATCAGAGCTGCAGTTCACAATCTGGGGCCAAGGGCCTACCCACCTACCCATAATTAAAAAAAAAATGACCATTAAAACCCTATATTTACAACCCTTCAACAACCAAAGATAGCCGAGAAATGAGACAAAAACCCCATGAAGAGAAATACCTAGAAACCCTAAAGAAAAGAGTGAGTGTAGTAGGGAAAAAGACCCCACACATCCCTTATTCCATTCATCTTCTAACTAACCTTCAAATGGAAAAGACAAGAAAAGAGTTTGGTTATACATATAGAAGAAATATGTTTTGTTGCATCCTTGATAAAATCTAAGATATATATAAAATCATATTGTATATAAAAATAACTGGCTTTGGAGAATCCTTCTTCTGAAAAATGATCCATATGTGTGTTGGTGTGCATGCCCTCGGGCCTCGTGTTCACAATCTCCCCTCCCCATTGAACCATTCTCACATGATCTGCTAGATCACTGAATAGAAATGCAGGCTAGTATCGTACTAATTGTTTGTCTTTGAATTCCAACGACCAATTCCCATGATTTGGATCCTGATCAGTTCAATCCACATATGAGAAATCATTAGAATCAGGTCATAAACTACAAGAAAATTTCAATGAGCATAATTGTAATTCATGCTTGCTACCCAGCTTCAATTGTGTTCAGATCATTCCCAAAGGTACCAGAGATGACCCACATCTGTGACAGGTTGAACTCAAAAGGCTTTTGTATATGAGGCGTCCATACGTTCAGACTGGCTTTTGCACCATAGTACTAGTTCCCCATCACGTATCCCACTGTATGTTGTATATATAAAATCTCAAACCATTAGAAATACAACTAATTTTATCAGGCTAAGGATAGCATAAGAGCTATGAAATGAAATTTCTAGAGGTGCTAATCTCAATGTTGTAACAAAAGTGAACTCTATCATGTTACAGATGATAAAATTATAGAAGGAAATGAAATTTGAGTCGGCGTTGGATCAATTTTACTTGTGTAGGAAAAATTTCAAAGTGTTCATTGATTCAAAACTCTAAAATTTTGATGGATTTTTTTCAAAATTTGAGTAGTAGATTCAGAATCCGAAATTGAAGACTTAGAAACATCATTCCATCCAACACAAAATTTGAATAAAACTCTAAAAGTTGGTTCATAATAATCTGATGATGCCTAAAATTTCAATTGCATTTATGTCTGAGAAGAGGGTCTTTGGCACCTCAGAGAAAATTGATAACTTAGACAACAACATACTTCATGGGTTCCATTCTCAACTGAGAAGTGCTTTGTAGGAATCCACAGAGTAGGTCGAGGTTGGGGTTTACGGCCAAATCTCTTCACTGAGCCAAATATCATGACATCTTCTCTGCTCATACGGCGAATGGGAACAATCCCCTTGGGGCACTCCCCGTGTCGATGCAAAGGAGAGGTGACGAGTGTCCAGATAAGAAAAATCAAAAGAATTGTTCCAAATGGATACCGCAGCAGTTGCATGGGTGGTGCTTCCAGCTATTAAAATTTAAAAAAAAAAAAAAAAAAACTATGAACCACCGATTTGCACACAACAGGTATTAAAATTTAAAAAAAAACAAACTATGAACCACCAATTTTCACACAACCAATTTGCTCAAACCCTAGGTTTGCAGGGAAGATTTAGGGCACACTGTCAGAAACAGAACAAAATAAAAAAAAATGACACAAAGGGGCCATCAGGAGGCCAAAATAGGCCCAATAAAATCTTCCCTAAAATATTCACCAAAAGACCGAAAAACGACCCCTGTGAGCGTAAATTTTCCCCTAAACAGACCCTGCAATAGAAAAACAACATCAAAAATACCATGAAGAAGCACAGACAGGTAAGGAAAGTCTTGTTATTTTTGCCCCACGTGGATCCTGCACATCTAAATCTAGTGATGAGGTTTTAGAAAGGTGGATACAAATGCTCACCTTCATCAAGAAGGAAAGTAGTGACATAAACCTGCTCTCCTCCTAAGGTTATATTCAAGAGAGAACATAGAGAAACAGTCCTAAAACAAAATTTCCCTGTTGCAGCTCATAGAATACTTGAAAAACACCCAAAGCGCCAAGCCACATAGAGGAGGAGCACATGGTTATCATGTTGTCTCATAGTCTCATTGCTTTTTCTTAATGGCATTGAGCACCTACAAAATGGCATTTTGCAATTGGGTCAATGGCATGTATACAATATTCAAAGTAGGGCATCGTTAGGAGCATTTCCTACTGCAAACCGTACTAAAATATCAGGCAGACATGGGGTATTATTTCCTTAGTGAAAATCGATAAGATTCACAAGAGCATATGGAGTACAAAGGAAAAAAAATAAATTTTCAATCAGACCAATTCAGACAAGCCCAACGCATAAGCACCAAGCATAAAACACTCAGACCAAACCACCGAGGAGCAGAGGGAACACGCCATGTGCTCGATGCACCCTCCATTCCTGGAACACGAGTTACCAAGGTCGACCTAGAAGGGATATGGCTATGGCCATCGGCCTCATCCTTCACCCAAAATGCTTAAAAAAAAAACAAAATGTAAAAGGAGAGAAAGGGTAGGGTTTGAAGAGATAAAAGGAGGAGGAGATTAGGGTTAAGGGATGAGCACCTGGGGGAGGGGGCACGTGGGTCTCATGCGAGGATCCACTGCCCCACCTTAGATATTGTTTTTATTATTATTTTTTTATATATATTATTTTTGTGTTAATTATTTTATTTTGTTTTAGTTATTTTTTTTTATTTAATCCTTCAAAGTAATTAAAATATGATTTAATAATTTAAAGTAATTGAGGTTTTTTTAAACATTAAATTATAGAAGGATTAATTCTAAATTTAATTTTTTTTTTTTTATTCATTGTAAAAAAAAATTAAATTAAATTAATTTCAAATTTTAACTTTATTTCAGAGAATTAATAATATTGATTAATAAATGACTAGTGGTTAAATTTTTATTAATTAATTAAATGTCTAATTAATTAAAATTTGTAATTAACATAGCATTATAATTCGAATAAAATATATTTTTGATTAGAAATAAAATTTTAGAGGTCCATGGGTTTTGAACCCAAGACCCCCCACCAAGCGAAGTGCCTTAAGAAGAGCACTAACGCCAATGTGCCCTCATGAGTGTTTGCAAATAAATTATTTTACTTAAATCGATTAATGGTAAAAGAGTGTATTCTGAAGTATAAACTCTGATTATCCAAGCATCAGACTCATGAAACCTTACACACAATTCATCGAGCCAATCGTTGAGCCCTTTCATTCCATTCCACCAGTCAAAGTCAAGCGCTAAGCTCCAATGCTTGAAAGCCACTCTACAATCCTTAAATACTCACACCTGCAACCACCAAGCCGTGCAATTCAATGCATATGTACAATGCACCAAGGAAATCTCACGAGCCAAGTATCGGAGGATATTTAGTTATAAGCGAAAAGTTTAAAGGACTTAGACTAGGACAAGCTAGAAGGAGGCGGTGTACACACTAGAAAAGTAAGATAAAGGAATTGGCGAGTATGACGCAAGGCTAGCATAGCTACCTAGCAAGGGATTCAGTAGTTTTCTTAGGCAAAGAAATCAAGATTAGATGCTTTAACCCTAACCTAGACAATTCCCTAAAGAGATTAATGTTTGTTTACAAAAAAGTAAAGAAAAACTTACGCCTAACCTTGTTTCTAGTTTGAGTAGCACCAATTGAAACATCCTTGAACTCACCCTGACAAATTTGGTTGATGCAGGTTAAAGCATACAGGATGGTCAGGACTCGAGGGAATTGAGGCAGAGGAGCATCGTCGTAGGCGTCGCCAACATCGCCAGTGCCACCACCACCATCCCCTGAACTAACTCTCATACCACGCTTGTTGGAGGCCATTAATGAGACTTTAAAGGGGTGACAACCAGTGGGGACCAAAGTGGAACCCCCATCATTTGGAATAGGTAATCCAGAAGCATCAAGGGATTCATGGGGAGGACCTCCACCCAAAGACATCACGTGAGAATTGCAGAAGATAAAACTTTCGGGGGTCGCACCAGTGAACGCGCAAAAGCATGGTTGGAAGGCATGACAAGGTGTTTTTCCTTAAGGGACTATGCATCCAAATCAAAGGTGAAGATCACAATTTTTCAGTTAAGAGACAGTGCCTTGAACTGATGGGGCAACCTGGAAAGACAACTGCATATTACCCTAGACACAGTATCTTGGGAAATTTTCGAGGAGAGGTTCCAAAGGAAATATCTGCCATCTTATTATGAGGAACAACAGGTAGGGGAATTTCATGCCTTAGTACAAGGAAACAGAACTATAGAAGAATATGAGATCATATTTATGGAATTGGTCAAATATGTTTCGTATATGGATAATGACCAATGACAAGAAGAATGCTTCGTCTATGGGATAAACCCTAAGATCAGAGCTATGGTGCAGATGTGGAAACTTTCTTCAGTAGTAGAAGCAGTGGAAAATGCACGTTATGCGAAGGAACACATGAACTTAATCAGGCGTACAAGACTGACATTTCCACATCGTTCTGGATTCGTCGGGAAGGCCCCTAGGACATTTTCTAGGGGAGGGGGCTCAAGGCCACCTCCATATGGTAACAGAGTCACACCAAGGACAGTAACCACAGGGATTTCAATGGCAGGGAGTGCAACATCTCGTTCATCGCCAACCATGCAGACAGGTCCACGACCATCTCATGGAAGAACTAGTAGGGGCAGGGGTTCCAGGGGAAGGAACTCATTTCAGATATAGTCACATAACAGTGCACATGTTCAATCTCATGTTACCTTTTGGGGGTGCAGAGGACCCCATTACTAGCGTGACTGCCCAGAGTTACAATCAGGGTACATGTATAGAGAAGGAAAGGCATTGATGGGAAGAGCAAGTAGCAGCCACTAGATTTATGCAGCAGTTAATAATCGCCAGGCCAAACATCAATCCATGGTGGTGGAGTCATCAAGTACGCTAAATCATATCAATGTAAAGATTTTATTTGATTCTGGTGCAAAAAATAGTTTCATTTCACCATTTGCATTAGAAAAGAGTGGGTTGGCATCCTACGAGCACGATGACTTTAAACAAGTCGAGATGGCTTCAGGGAAAAAACAAGAGGTAGGACCTAATGTTGATAATTTCATAGTAGACCTAGAAGTGTGTACTACCAGTTTGAAGGTATACGTCACTACTCTCGAAGAATATGACCTAATCATTGGAATGGATTGGTTAGCAGCTCACCGATCTTTGGTAGATTTCTTCACAAAGAGGGTGCTTTGTGTCGACGACGAGGGAAGACTAGTAGAGATCCATGGTGTACAGAGAAAAGTGTCATTACGCTTTATCTCAACTATGAAGGTTAATGAATGCTTGAGACAAGGGTGTCAACTATATGTAGTGGAAGCAATGAACGAAAGGAAGGGACCCTCATTGGATCAGTACCCAGTATTGTCAGAATTCAAGGATGTTTTCCCGGACAAGTTACCAGGGTTACCTCCTGAGAGGGAGCTTGATTTTACTATTGAGCTAAAACCTAGTGCAAAACCAATTTCCAAAACTCCGTATTAGAAAGTGCCAGAACTTTGTGAATTTCAAATGCAATTGAAAGAGTTACTGGACTTAGGGATAAAGAGGCCCAGTGTCTCACCTTGGGGTGCACCAGTAATTTTTGTAAAGAAGAAGGATGGATCCTTACGACTGTTTATAAACTATAGGGACTTGAATTGTGATATATTGAAAAATAGGTACCCAATGCCACAAATAGATGACCTCTTTGATCATATGAAAGGAGCGGTGGTATTCTCAAAGATCGATTTGCGATTTGGGTATCATCAGTTAAGGATTAAGGAAGGTGATATCCAAAAAACTGCCTTTCAAACTTGGTTTGGACATTATGAGTTTCTCGCAGTACCTTTTGGATTGACCAATGCACCAGTAGTATTCATGAGCCTCATGAATGGCGTATTCCAGAAGTACTTAAACCGATTTGTACAAGTCTTTCTAGATGACATCCTCATCTATTCCAAGAACGAAAGAGAACATGAGGAACACTTACGAGTAGTAGTGTTGTCCTACCTTAGAGAGAAAAAATTGTATGGGAAGTTGTCGAAGTGTTCCTTCTTCCATAAAGAGATTCACTATTTAGGTCATATAATTTCCGGTGAAGGAATCTCTGTGGACCCAAAAAAGGTAAAGGCCATTATTGAGTGGCCAGTGCTGAAAAATTCCCATGATGTGAGAAGCTTCATGGGGCTAGCAGGTTATTATCGAAGATTTGTGGAATGATTCTCAAAAATAGCAAAACCCATCACCACTTTGCAATGCAAGGGGGTCAGGTATGAATGGACAAAAGAATGTGATAGTTCATTCATTAAGCTTAAGAGGTTACTAACTAGTGCGCCAATTCTATGAGTGTCATAAATGGAAAAGGACTTCACAGTCTCCATGGATGCCTCGAAGAAAGGGTTGGAGGCCATGCTAATGCAGGATGGAGGAGTGATATCTTATGTGTCTAGGAAGTTGAAGAAACATGAAGAGCTATACATGAATCATGATTTAGAGTTGGAAGCTGTAATGCTAGCTTTGAAACTTTGAAGGCACTATCTTGTGGGGAGAAACTTTGAGCTCAAAACGGACCATCAAGGTTTAAAACATCTCTTCACTCAAAGAGATCTAAATGCTAGGCAAAGGCGATGGAGTGAGTTTATGAGTGAGTACGATTTTGGTATTTTGTACATGCCTTGAGTAGGAGACCAATTATTTTCTCCTTGGTACCCTTAAAGGTCAATCTGAGGGAACAAGTATTGACACAACTCCAAGGAGACAGTTGGTATTTAAAGGTTACTTCAAACCTCCAGAGTGGGAGGCAGTTAGATCCAAAGTATGAAGGAAATAGTATGGAAGCAGATGGACTGTTAAGATATCGAGGAAGGATGTACATCCCTGAGAATGGGGATATTCAAAGTATCATACTGAGGGAATCCCATAGAGCACTTTATTTTGCGCATCCAGGTGTGCAGAAGATGTACGTTGATATGAGGAAGCTCTTTTTCTGGGTAGGCATGAAGTGCGATGTAGTCCATTTCGTCACCAAGTGCCTAGAATTTCAACAAGTGAAAGCTGACCACCATCACCCGGTAGGCCTCCTACAACCACATGATGTTCCTATGTCCAAGTGGGAAGTCATCTCTATGGATTTTGTTATGGGGTTGTTGCTCACATCTCATAGACACAATGCCATTATTGTGATAGTGGATAAGTTAACCAAGAGCGCTCATTTTATTCCAATTAGAGACACTTACGATGTCACTGATGTGGCACGTGTGTTTGTAAGCGAGGTTATCCATTTTCATGGGATACCTAAGAAGATCATTTCAGATAGGGACTCCTGATTCACTTCTAGGTTTTGGACAAGTTTGGAGTCAACGTTGGGGACTCAATTGAACTTAAGCACAGCTTATCATCTTGAGACAGATGGGAAAACCGAGAGAGTAAATCAAGTCATGGAAGACATGCTTAGGATGTATGTCATGGATAATCAAACCCAGTGGGAGAAGTACCTACCTTTGGTAGATTTTGCTTACAATAACAGTTTTCATAGCTTCATCAAAATGCCACCCTACGAAGCTCTGTATGGAAGGCCATGCAGAACACCATTGAGTTGGGATAGACTAGAAGACTGAGTAACAGTTGGGCCAGAATTGATTCAAGAGATGGAGGAACAAGTGATTCAAATTAGGCAGAGAGTAAAGGAAGCACATGATAGGCATAAAAGCTATGTGAATGCACAGAGGATGGACCAAATTTATGAAGTCAGAGACCAGGTTTTCATTCGTATCAGGCCTAATAAGAGTACCATACAGTTTGGGAAGGGGACAAATTTGTCACCTCGATTTATAGGACCATTCAGAATCCAAGAGAAAATTGGACCCATTGCCTATCTTCTCGTACTTCCACCCCACTTGCATAAAACTCATAATGTATTTCATGTATTTGTTTTATGTCATTATGTTGCTGATGAATCACATAAACTAAATTGGAAGGAATTGCAGGTATTGGACGTGGGAAATCTCATGGTAGAACCATTACGCATATTGGACCGTAGAGTCTGACAGCTCAAGAACCGTCTGGTAGACCAATTTAATGTCTAGTGGGACTAGTATAGTCTAGGATCTGCTACTTGGGAAGACGCCGAGACACTACGATTAGACTATCCCTCACTTTTTTGACCACTTTGAGAATATGTTTCTCGAAGGTTGGGTGTATGTAACACAACCTTTTGACTTAGGCAAGCAGGATTACCTGAGGCCTATATACTTTATTTTCTATTCATAGTGGAACTATTAAATGATACACTTAAACTTTAAAATGTATGAAATTTTATGAATGTTTAAATGATATTGATGATGATGTATATGATGCGATATATTGTGAGAATGTAAATTTTATGAATGTTTAAATGATAATGATGATGAT
>SNQJ01S0304940.1:0-10186 GCA_010110895.2 Picea sitchensis | reverse complement strand
GCTTCCAGCTTGAGTGCTGTGACGTAAAACAAGACATTGAGATGAGACGAGTACTGAGCTTCCAACTTGACAACTGTGACATAAAACCAGTCTTGTATTATGATGAGCCAGCCTTGTGCTGTGATGATGATGATGTATCAGTTTTTATACTGGTACATATTGATGCAGATGATGATGGCATTCCTTTGAGAATGACGATGCTGCCGATGAAGAAAACTTCCGATGATTTATAGATACGCTAGTTAGTGTTCCAAGATGATATTGATGATGTTGTCCTCTCACCCACTTGATGCTGTTGATGTTGTCCTCTCTCTCTCTCTCGCATGATGCTGCTGAAGAATACCCTTCTTGTTAACGGGGAGTGTTGAAATAATGTAACTGCAAAGAGTATTATTATTATTATTTGATATATTATTCATTGGATCAATCCCCATTGTGGATTGATCATGTCGACTATTGTAATAGGACCAAATCCTCTTTTGCGGAATGGTCAAATGATAATTATAATAGGCAGAATAAGAAGTCGGTCCCAACAGATATTAAAGAGGCCCCCAAAAATATTAAAGGTGGTTATAACCACCCAGTTGGAGAAGTCGGCCCTGCCAGTGAAGAGACACTTCACACATGCCAGTCTAATATAAATAAGGAGGCTAACGCCTCACTTAGATACAAAAACTCACTTGCTAATTTGAGAGACAAGTTTCAGATTTGTTGTTAGAGAAGAAGGAGAGAAAGTGGCGCATATCTGGGAGAGGATCTTCTGCATTAGTTTAAGAGATCTCTTGGCACTGTATTGGCTATCTATATTAATAAAGTTTTGCTGGGTTTTCTTCCCCTAGAGCGTTTTCCAGGATAAATGTTGTGTCTCTTGTGATTGTGTATTTCTTAGTGATCTTGGATTATGCTATTGTTATCTAATGAAATGCAAAGAACTATAATAATGGCTTAAACATTAACCCATTATGCATGAATCATGGAGATTGTCATTGATCAACGAAAGGCTCGAGGAGATCTTCCATTGATACACATTAAACCAAGATATGCGGAGGGTTATATTATCCCTTCCGAATGTTCATTTCAAACATGATTTGGAGCAAACAGAAATTCTCGTTAACTTATGGTAGCAGTTCGACAACAATTCTGTCTAGATACAGTAAACACCTTCGGGCATGATGACCAAAATTTCCAGTGCTCCAGAGCATATTCTTACTACTCATCTCCCTCCGCCCTGGAGCAAAAAAGGAGATGGTCCCTTGGTGCACCAAGAGATATATTACAAGCCAAAGAATTCCAAGGCAACCCCGCCTGCTCAGAGAGCCCGCTCGCCTGCGTTGATGGCTGGCGCAAAGGTTGATGCGGTCGATTTCAAGTCGGAAGAAGATGATCTGATGGACGATGATACGACAATGGATGATGGCAATGCAGACGTTGTTCCCTATCCTACGCTCAAATTGAAATCAACCATAACAGGGGGAACTTCCCAACTCTACGATGGCGGCCCTAACAAGACAAAAGAAGGGGTTTTAGAAAAGAAACTGACGTTGAACGCAATAGCCGCTTTGCAACTCGAGAGTAGGAATTCCAGAGGTCCAAATTAGTTTGTTCTGGGCGAAAGTATTTCATTGTAAGGAAATGGTCTCTTGATGCTCCCAGAAATATATTTCAAGCCAAATAATTATTCAATTGCCGGACCACTCTCATGTTCTCTGGATATACAATCAACATCTTAGGGGATGAGGACCATAAATCCCATTGGTGCAAGGCATATTCCTACTACTCATCTCCTTCCACCCATAATGGACTAATTTGGGCCTCTGGAATTGCTTGTGCGACCTTTGTCCCTGAAGTCTTTGCCTGTAAGGAGGGGGTCTCTTGGTCCCCTCTCGCCCAGAACGAATTAATTTGACCTCTCGAATTGCTCGTGCAAGTTGTGTCCTTGAAGTCTTTGACTGTGAGGAGGTGGTCTCTTGGTGTGTCATAACTTCCAGTTTCAGGCTCTTTCGCTTGCCCTACAACGTTTTTTGTCTTCTTCCTCATGGGAAGCTTGTGAGAACTATTAATTTTACCACGAGGATGGGTTCTTATGTCCTCCTGCGTTTGAAAAATTCTGGGTTGCTTTCTTATTGGGGTGCTCCGTTGGAGCGATGCTGCGAGATGTCATGCTCTTTGCAGTGGCGGTCGCGGATTGGAAACTCTTCTCGCCAGGGCCTTTTCCCTGTTATTTGTACAATTTAGTGGTGCCTTGCAATGTCTCCAGGTCACCAGCGTCAGGAGCAGGAGTGTTGTTCACCTGCTTCAAGCCAATGAATTATTCCATTGTAGAACCACTCTCCTGTTTCTTTGCTGCCTCAGGTCTTCCGCAAGATGTTGAGATTGCTACAACGAACATTGACCTTCCAAGGAGAAGACTGCAAGGACTTCCTAAAAAAGAGCATGGTAATGAGTTTTGTATGCATGTTGAAGAGCATCTTGATGACTCCTGCATGTTGTCCCACTAGAGGAACAACACTAAATTGTATGCATGTTTTTTTTTTTTGTAGATCCTTTACCTGTATCTATGACAAATATGTTCAATGTTTTGGTGCAAAGAACTCAGTCCAATTTCTATGGATAGATATACATTGCCAAGATCTTGGTTGCTGCTTCTTTGCTGAATTTAACACCTCTTCTCATTAGCATGGTTCGATAGTCTCATAGTTCTTGATTGTATTGGCTCAAGTAATTTGACCTAATATGGAGCATTTAACAATTATATGACAATGCATTGTGTCGATCCCATCAGGCTTCTATGGAAACAAAAATGAATTTCAAACAGTTTCAAACCAACATTCAATTCTATTCATAATGCAGATAGAACATAGCAAGACTAATTCACGATGCGGTAGTCGGGGCCCCGCCCTAGAAATTTCGTTTTCATCTCAGCCTTGCTAAGCAAACGATTTCTTATTTCCATTTCGCTTCCTTGATTCCTTTACTCCAAAAGGGAACATTTTATTAGTTGTCCATCCCCTGGCCTCTATTTGAGCACTTTTTACTTTATTAATGAAATTACCAAATTTCTTGTTCGCGAATAGAAAAAAGAAGAAGACTGATCTATGGTGGCTGTAGTCAAATGGGACTATGAAATCAACTACAATATTAAAATTCAAGATCGTCATTGTTGTTTCTAGACATGCAATTATTAAGCTTTAATGCTAACAACCCATCATGCAAGAAGTTTAATAGTTAAGTTAATATGTCAAAGTCATGGAAGAATGTATCAAGAACACAATTACTCCCACAAGTGGCAATAAAAACAAATCTTCAACAAAGCATTTGCTCACACCCTTTTTAACGGTACAAGCACAATATAAAACGAGTAAGTGGATAAAATATTGGACTAGAAAATGATGGTTTTGCAACAATGGGGCTTGTTTGAGACCAATTCCCGCTTACAAAAATTTCCCTCCGCTTTTCTATTTTCCCACTCTTTTATTCCATTATTTTCCCTCTTCTATACTTAACCAAATTCCCCCTTCTTTTTCCCCTGTAGTTTCTCTTTCTGGTTACTTAGTCATTTTTTTCCGAAAATGTCTTGCTGTGCGGGTTGAAGGATTCACGGGTTCACATTTTTATTTATGCTTTTATATCGCGATTCTGACCGAGCGCTTCCCCTTTCCATACCTAGCCACTTTTTCGATCGAGTGTTCTCGCCCATGCGGTCTCTAAATTGCACTTCCATTGTTCCGTGACCTGCAAACAACACTTCGGCTTCTGCGATATACAAATTTACTTGCGGACTCCCACATCATCCCCTTTTCCGTTTTACAAATTTTGCACTCAAATGTTCCGATACATACAATTTGACCGTCAGGGCCTCACGTCTCCTCAAGAACTCATGTCACCCTATTTTGAAGCCCGTCCGACCGCTTCCACACTTTGCAATTTCTTGGAATCTCTTTCGTGGATCGTCGGGTTGGCGGGTTCAGGAAATTTTCAATTCCTAGTCGATGTTTCCTGTGCCCTCCACCTTCAGATTTCTTTCCAAGTATATGCAATAAGTATACAACTTCTCCAGAAACATATAGAAAAGATCTTGCCAAGAAATGATATATCTATTACAGATTTGAATATATTAGCCCTTCTTTTCTCTCTTCTATACTTAACCAAATTCCCGTTTCTTTTTCCCCTCTACTTTCTCTTTCTGGTTACTTAGTCTTTTTTTTGAAAATGTCTAACTGCACGGGTTGACGGACTCACGGGTTCACATTTGCACTCGTGCTTTTATATCGTGACTCCGACCGACCGCTTCCCATTCCATACCTAGTCACTTTTCAGATCGTAGATTCCGGGGCAGGCGGGCTCTAGATTGCACTTCCATTGTTCCGTGACCTGCAAACAACACCCAGACTTCCACGATATACAAATTTACTGTCAGACTCCCACATCATACCCTCTTCTGTGATACACAGTTTGCACTCAAAAGTTCCGAGACCTGCAATTTGACCTTCGGGTCTTCATGTCTCATGGGGAACTATTGTCACTCCATTTTGAAGCCCGTGCATCCGCTTTCCATACTTGGCCATTTCTTGGAATCTCTTTCACGGATCATCGGGTTGGCGGGTTTACGAAATCTCCAATTCCTAATCGCTATTTCCTGTGCCCTCCACCTTCACACTTCTTTCCAAGTATGCAATAACTGAGGTTTAATGATAACAACTCACCATGCCTCGAGGAGACAATCATACTAATTGTCCCTACACAACTTGTCCAGAAACATGCAGAAAATATCCTGCCAGGTAATGAGATACCTATTACAAATATAAATATATTAGCGAAACGAGTCCCACCGACCGTTTCCCTATTCCATACTTACCGAATTTTCCACTTGCAGGTTCCCGAACAAGTGGACTGCACTTCCATTGTTCCTTGACTTGCAAACAACACCCCAGCTTCCGCGATATAAAAATTGACTTCCGAACTCCCACATCATCCCCTCTTTCGTGTTACACATTTTGCACTCAAAAGTTTCGATACATACAATTTGATCGTCGAGGCCTCACGTCTCCTCGGGAACCCTTGTCACCCTATTTTGAAGCCCGTCCGATCTCTTTCCACACTTGGCCATTTCTTGGAATCTCTTTCGTGGATCGTCGGGTTGGCGGGTTCAAGAAATTTCCAATTCCTAGTCATTGTTTCCTGTGCCCGCCACCTTCACACTTCTTTCCAAGTATATGCAATAAGTATACAACTTCTCCAGAAACATGCAGAAAAGATCTTGCCAGGAAATGAGATATCTATTACAAATTTGAATATATTAGCCCTTCTTTTCCCTTTTCTATACTTAACCAAATTCCCGTTTCTCTTTCCCCTCTGCTTTCTCTTTCTCATTACTTAGTTGTTTTTCTGAAAATGTCTAGCTGCGCGGGTTGACAGACTCACGGGTTCACATTTTCACTCGTGCTTTTATATCGCAACTCCGACCGACTGCTTCCCCATTCCATACCTAGCCATTTTTTCGATCGTGGATTCCCGGGTAGACGTGCTCTATATTGCACTTCCATTGTTCCGTGACCTGCAAACAACACCCTGACTTCCGCGATATACAAATTTACTACCAGACTCACACATCATACCCTCTTCCATGTTACACAGTTTTCACTCAAAAGTTCTGAGACCTTCAATTTGACCATCGGGTCCTCACGTCTCCTATGGAACTATTGTCACCCCATTTTGAAGCTCATCCGTCCTCTTTTCATACTTGTCCATTTCTTCGAATCTCTTTCATGGATCGTCGGGTTGGCGGGTTCATGAAATATCCAATTCCTAATCGTTGTTTCCTGTGCCCACCACCTTTGCACTTCTTTCCAAGTATTCAATAACTGAGGTTTAATTCTAACAACTCACCATGCCTCAAGGAGATTGTCATAATCACTATCCCTACACAATTTGTCCTGAAACATATGCAGAAAATATCCTGCCAGGTAATGGGATATCTATTACAAATATCAATATATTAGGGAAAACGAATTCCACCGACCATTTCCCTATTCCATACTTATCGACTTTTTCAATTGCGGGTTCCCGGAAAGGTGGGTTCAAGATTTCCCTTGCATTGTTCCACGACCTGCAAACAACACCCGAAATTCCATGATATACATGCAGAAAATATCTTGCCAGGTAATGGAATATCTATTACAAATTTCAATATATTAGCGAAAACGAGTCCGACCGACCGTTTCCCTATTCCATACTTAGCCACTTTTTCGATTGCGGGTTCTCGGACATGCGGGCTCAAGATTTCCCTTACATTGTTTCGAGATCTGCAAACGACACTCAAAATTTTGCAAAGATACAAACCGATCGCTGGACTACCCCATCATGCCCTCTTCCCTTTTACGCTTTTTGCAATCAAAATTTTCGAGACATACAGTTTGACTGTCGGGCCCTCACCTCTCCTGAGAATCCCCTGTAACCCTATTTTGAAACCCCTCCGACCACTTTTCATACTTGGCCATTCCTTACTTGATCTTCCCCATCCCCGCCACCTTCGCACTTGTTTATAATAAAAAATTGTTTATAAACAGACACACACACACACACACATATATATAAAGACATAATTTGACTGTCGAATGCTCACCTCTCCTCCGTATCCCTTGCAACCCTACTTTCAAGCCAGTCCGGGCGCTTTTCATACTTATATATATATAAAAGAGTCTTATTTATAATAAAAAAAATTGTTTATAAAAGCATTATATATATATATATATATATATATTTATATATAAGGTCTTATTTTTAAGTATGCAATTAGCAAGCTTTAATGCTAAACCAAGATTTGAGGAAATCTCCCATTAATATGCATTAAACCATGATTTCCGGAGGGTTATATTATCCTTTCTGAGAGTTAATTTCAAACATCATGGAATGTCGTTCGCGCGTCGTCGGGTTGGCCCGTTCATGAAATCTTCAATCCTTAATTCCGAAAACGAGTTCGACTGACCATTTCCCTATTCCATACTTAGCCACTTTCTCGAAATTCCGCAAATTTACAAACCGACTGCTGAACTGCCCCATCATGCCCTCTTCCGTTTTACACGTTTTGCAGTAAAAAATTTCGAGACATACAATTTGACCGTCAGACACTCACCTCTCGTGAGTATCCCCCGTAACCCTATTTTGAAGCCCGTCCGACTGCTTTTCATACTTGACCATTCCTTACTTGCTCTTCCCTGTCTCTGTCACCTTCACACTTGTTTATAATAAAAAAATGTTTATAAAAACACACACACACACACACACACACACACATAATATTTAGAAATAAGACCTTATATATATAAGGTCTTATTTCTAAATATGCAATTAGTAAGCTTTAATACTAACAACTCATCATGTAGGAACCGTATAGATTGTCATTGATGAGAGAAAGTGTTAGGTAGCTAGAGAGGTAGGGGGGAGGGGGCAGAGGGCCCATAGTTATAATAGTAGAGACCATTCAAGGTAAAGTGGACTAGGCCCACTATATTATTTAATAAGGCCCACTATGGTAGTTAGATATAATAAATGGGTAGTTAAATATAATAAATGTAAGAGGACTTCTTAGAAGGTTCTACTTCTAGAAGATTCATCGTCTAGAATGTTCTTAGGTGATGGTAGAACTATATAAAGGGGTTCAAGCAATGCAATGAGATATGAAGAGAAATATTGTATTTGGAGCTGAAGCTCATTAGGAGATTGCCCCCTCGAAGGGTCAATTGAACATGAGAGGATTCCTTCCATAATATGATCCATTGTATGGTGTTTCCCTACCTCAAGGGTTTGGTAATAATAAAGTGTGGTTTTTTCTATCTTGCTCTATGGATCTATTGTGTAATTGTTATTTGTGGTGAGTATATTTATAGATCTGGTATAGGTACTTAACAAGTGGTATCAGAGCACTTTCCTTGGCAGACATTGTGGGAAAATATTTTTTATTTTTGCAGATTTTTTTTTTTCGGAGAAGAAAAAATAGGGCCGTGACATTCCAGAAATTTTTGGTATATTTCTGTGCCAAATTTGTAGGAACATGTTGTATATCTGAGATTCCTTTCAGAAAAACACTCAAGTTGAAAAAAAAAATTCATTTGAAACAGAGTTCGGGAAGTCAAGATATTGAAGTTTTAAAATCTGCAATTTTCAGGGTTTTTTCCGCAGATGGCGGCGCGATTGTTTTTATTTATGTAGCATCTGAAGGCCGAATTTTCCCAAACAAATTATAGATCTGAGTTCCTCTCATGATTTCACCCAATTTAAAAAAAAAAAATCAGTCGAAACGAAGTCCGGGAAGTGAAGTTATGAGCATTTTAAATTCAACAGTTTTTTAGGGTTTTTTCAGAAAAAACCACGATTTTCTATCGTAACTTATTGTTCTATTTTTGGAGTTTTTTCATGATGCATGTGGGACCAAAGAGTTGATAGGGTGCTCAGATGACTATTTCCTCTCAAACTCTCACAGAAATTCTACAAATTACTGAAGCATTCAAATCTCACTTGTATGACACATTGGATGTTAGATTGCATGACCTTGCAGATGGCCTTAATGATGGTTTTCATAGTATTCAAGATTCATTGGATATAATGCAAGAGAGATTTCTTATGGTGGACATCAAGGATGAATATAATCAAGAAATATATGCTTGGTATGATTTTGAGGCCGATTGTGATGATTGGTATATGGATAGTTGTCATTTCTGGGATGACAATCATTTTCATATTTTATTTGATGACTCTAATGCACCTTCTGTAGAGCGCATCAATGTGACAAATCGAGAGTCAATGATTATTACCAGTTTCCATCCTGCATATTCTACAGTGGTATTATTCCTTCTAGATTCTGCTACGACCCTTTTCCACTATGTGGATGGATCTTCTTATTTGGAGTCACATGACATGTGTCAGTCTTTGGAGCATCATTTTGAGTTGGTTATTGGGTTCCAAAATCTTCCACGGGGAGTTCACATGAACACTTGGACATGGGACCTGAGCTTACAATGGTGGTTGGACTACTTCAACATGGTGGCTTTCCTTTCTACATAGGACCTTGGTTCTCCAGTCTTCTTCAACATTATGGTCCACAATTATCCATGGGACCTTGGTATATGGTTGTACATCAAGCGTTGAGGACAACGCTTTCATAAGGGGGATGTAATGTTAGGTAGCTAGAGAGGTAGTGGGGGGGCCCGGAGGGCCCATAGTTATAAAAGTAGAGGCCATTCAATGTAAAATGGACTAGGTCCACTATATTATTTAATAAGTCCCACTATGGTAGTTAGATATAATAAATGGGTAGTTAGATATAATAAATGTAAGAGGACTTCTTAGAAAGTTCTACTTCTAGAAGATTCATCTTCTGGAATGTTCTTAAGTGATGGTAGAACTATATAAAGGGGTTCAAGCAATGCAATAAGATATGAAGAGAAATATTGTATTTGGAGCTGAAGCTCATTAGGATATTGCCCCCTCGAATGGGCAAGTGAACATGAAAGGATCCCTTTCATAATAGGATCCATTGTATGGTGTTTCCCTACCTCAAGGGTTTGGTAATAATAAAGTGTGGTTTCTTCTATATTGCTCTATGGATCTATTGTGTATTTGTTATTTGTGGTGAGTATATTTATAGATCTGGTATAGGTACTTAACAAAAAGGCTCGAAGAGATCTCCCATTAATACACATTAAACCAAGATTTGCGGAAGGTTATATTATCCCTTCCGAGTGTTAATTTCAAACATCATGGAATGTCGTTCGCGCGTCGTCGAGTTGGCGCGTTCATGAAACCTCCAATCCTTAATTTCTCTTCGCCATACCCGCCACCTTTGCACTTCTAAGTATAAAATAAGTAAGCTTTACTGCTAACAACTCATCATGCAACACCCATAGAGATTGTAATTAATGAGCGAAAGGCTCGAGGAGATTTCCCATTCACACGCATTGAACCAACATTTGCGGAGGGTTATATTATCCCCTCCAACTGTTCATTTCAAGCATCATATGGAGAAAACAAACATTCTTATAAACTTATGGCACCAACTTGACAACAATTGTGTGGAGATATAATGAACATCTTCGGGCGTGAGGACCAGAACTTCCAGTGGTCTAGGGCATATTCTTACTACTCATCCCCTTCCGCCTAGAACGAAATAATTTGGACCTCTGGGATTGCT
>SNQJ01S0304939.1:0-10186 GCA_010110895.2 Picea sitchensis | reverse complement strand
CCTCATCCTTCTTCTTCTTTTCATCATTAACCTTTGAAGAAGAACCTCTTGTGAAACAAGGAATGTTGGACTTCCTAGCCTCAAGCATATTTTGTTCAATTCTTACAGCTGTAGCTTGTGCTTCTCCCAAAGTTTGAGGATCCTTATCCCTTAAGGCATACCTCATTTCACCCTCAAATGCCTCTATATAGTAAATCAAGATTGCAGTATATGATGGCTTAATGTCATTATGAAGGCCTTTCACCAAGCTATTGAACTTAGTGTTAAATTCTACCATCGTTTCATTTTCTTTCTTATGGCTAGTGGTAAGGGTAGCAAGCTGGAATCTATGTTCTTTTTGATCACCCCATCTCTTCCTAAATTCATTCAATATCTCATCAAGGGTGCTAAACTTATCTTCATCAAAATATGTAAACCATTCTGCAACATCTCCTTCCAAAGAGTACACAAACAAGGTCATATTCACATCTTCTTCATCATGAACCCCACAATATCTTTGCACACACATCCGAAAATTCAGGATATGAGTTTTGACACTTATAGCATTGTTTCCCTGAAAGATAGGTAACTTGTCAATGGATTTTTCATGAACCGCGTGAGGGGCACCTTGGAATGCTGCAAAGTTCGAAGGTCTCAAAAATACACTCATTGTTACGTTAGGAGTATTAGTGGGATTATTAACAGTTGGTTTATTATTAGTTTGGAACAAGAATTAGATATCAGTGAGTGCTTCTTCCACAAGACTTTCAAGTATCCTTCTAGGAGCAAGTCGATTTAGTCTCCTACTATAAAACTTTTCAGGTTCGGGAAAAGAATAAACCACTCCTTGTGAAGTTCTCCTAGTAGTATACTTGCTATATTTTTTCAATGGAGTCACCACTTATAAAGCAATCACACAAAGCTAACCAATGCAACCTCAAAGAATTTTAGGGACTAAAAATTTATTGTTTAGTTCTTAAAAAATCAAGTTAAAGTCGTTCCGACCAAGGACAAATGACTTGTCCCCGACAACAATGCCAAAGATGTTTCCGTCCTTATACACACTTGCAAACGTGAGCCACATCTTGCTCACTTAGTGTGTCCTTGGAGGCACAATGCCTAGGTTCAAAGCCCACACTGTCACTTTGGCTTGAACCTCTTCCGTCTAGGATTACTCCTAGGGAAGCCAAGGGGGGTAGTCCCTAGTTTCTAGATAAGATTTAGAGTTTAAGTTCTAGGAGTTGATTTTAATTTGTTAAGGTTTAGGGGGAGTCTATCCTATGATGATAAGGCAACAATACAAGATGTAAGAGTTTACTATGTCAAGCAAGCCCTTTCCCTAGGTCAACTAAGACTAGTGCCTAAGGTTGGGCAAGGGGTCAACTAGATGTAAGAGTGTTTCATTACAATATGATTACAAAATAATAGTTACTCCACAAAATTGCTAGATACAATTTATTACAACAAAGAATGCTAGAAGTACAATGATACAACACAACAAGCTAACCATGTTTTGTTTGAATGTGTAGGATATAAAGAAGATCAAAGCATTAGCATCATCAACACATTAAGTTTATCATCAACATTCACAAGGATACTTTGAAGATTTAGAAGTTGAAGCATAAGTGTTCCACAATGATCAAGATACTCAACACCTTTAGTTATTTAACCCACAAAGTATTACTTATATTATGAGATGAGAGATTGAGTTACAAGTATTTAAACCAAGGTTTTATTTACTTAGTGAGTTAAGGGGTTTTTAATATTCGAAAGATTTTAATTACCCTTATTAGATGTTTAACCAAAAATCTCCTCCCCTGATTGCCAAATGGCTGCTGGATGCTCAAGAAGTGAGGCAACGAGGCCTACCCTAGCTTCACAGGTCATCCTTAAGAATTGAGTTTTTACAGAAAGGACGTCGCGCGTCGTGAGACCGTCCCCGGCCTAGCACCTTCTGTTTCCATCCTCAATCCCCATTTTAGATGGTGGTTTAAGGTACCCTATTAAGTCTATTAAGTTGATATATGCTTAAGGATAGCTGAAATATAACATGGAATGAACAGAAATGAAAGAATGAGTAAAGGATGAGAAAGAAGAAGTTTGTATGCGCTTTAAGGGAGGACTCTTCCTTGAGGCAATCCCAATAAAACCCTTGAAGTCAAACCTGTAAAAATTGACAAGATAATATGCATACAAGAAGATGATATGGATGAATATGCTAATGAAATGAAATACTTGCACCCATTAACAAACCCACATATATAGATTAACAACAATACTCATTGCTAGATCTACCCAAGTAAAACACTTTACCCAAGAATCTCCTCTATGCAATCACCATGCCAAAAATTTACAATATTACCTCATATGTAGCAAGAACAAGAATACTCGTTGCTCTTCCAATGATCCTCCAAAGTTTCTCTTTTATTACTCAAAAATGGATCTTGGAGAAATAATTGCTCCAAAACCCTAAGAGCCAAAGAATGGATGAAAGATGGACAAGAAAGAGAGAGAGAGAGTGGTGAAAATCAAGTAGCATAACAATAGCTCAAGATATGGTGAGGATGAAGTGAGAAAAGGGATCTATTTATACTTGGAGAGGCAAACCTATCTCTCTTTTATCAATGCCAAGTGTCCACCACCAAGCAAAAAGTTAGATCCCAAGAAGGGGGGTGCACCATCTAGGGTTTGAGACATGGATCAAGGAGGTGAATGAGTGAGGGAGTGTTGGGATCAAGAAAAAAGGGTAGTGGGGGTCTAGGAAAGGTGTGCCAAGTGAGATAAGGGGCCCCAATTCATTAAAATATTTTTTCTAGAATTTTCCACTTGAGGGGGGGAGTAACTTCTCAAGGAGGGCGCACCACTTAGGGTTTGAGAAAGGAGTGGAAGGGAATAAATGAGGGAAGGGGAGTGGAGTTATGCTATGAGGTGAGGTGGAGTGTGAGGGAAGGTAAAACACCCAAGAGATGGGTCCACCACCCCTTCTATATGTAAGTTACAACCTTTCATTACCAAGGGGGGCGTAAATCCCCCAGGGGGCGTGAGGGTTGAGTGATGTGAGGGGGTGAGGGTGTAGAAAAATGTTAAATAAAATTGGGTGGGTTAGGAAATGGTTAGGAAACCTCTCTCAATATTTTTTCACCTTTACATCATCCTTTTAACTCATTATTACAAAAATTACATTTTTTCCATGTCATGGCCTAACAATTAAAATTGTTGTTTTTGACTCACTGACACTCTGGGTGGACAAACCCATATAAAAATTTGTCTGACTAAGCTGAAACTTGGTCCATGGGTGTAGGGGGTCTCATTCCATTCCTTTTGAACACAAATACCCCTATCAAAAATCCAAGGACCTAGTTTTTACAATTTTTGCTAAAAAAATAATTAATTAATTAAATAATTAAACCTCCAAACTCAGGGAAATTTAATTAAAAATTAATTAATTAAAAAAAACTAATATAGACTCGAGGGAATTCCGCTAAAATTTCTAAGATGTCTTACATGGTCATTTACATCATCCCTAAACAATAGTTACTAGAGGATAAGCCCATTAGAACGCCATTCACCACTTTGGAGGAATTATTGCAAGTGTGAGGGAAAAACTCAAGGGAAATCAATAAGGCTGAAAATACCAATTGATAACCCGAGGATAAAAAAACCTCAGTGAAAGTAACTCTCCCAATGAACCCATCCCAAGGTAACTGAACTAAATATGACCCATGCAGACCTATTACATTATTGACCCACGCAGGGGTGCGGAAATTCCAGTTACAAAAAGAAGTGCTGGGGCAAAAAATGCCCTGTAGAACCAAAGTCTCCGACAAATGAGCATATGATGATGCATATATTCATGGCATATGGAGTTGACCCCCTAGTTGTATAGGTGGTAAACAATACCTATATACCTAGTTAGAGGAAAACAATTCCCTCGAGAGGTCATTTGTGGTGGTTCAAGATGACATTCTTGACCTAGAAGCCTAGAATCTTCCTTTAATGCCTAACTCTTGGGTTTGATCCCCTAACCATATCGAAGGTCCAAAGAGCCATACTTAATGGTAAAAACCTAATAATGTTGACTATCCTCATCCATAGACCAAGTATACCTTGGAAAGGTCCTTTGTTGTGGTTCAACATGTTGTTGTTGACCCCATATTCCTATAATCTTGTTTTAATACCTACGACTTGGGTTTCCTATATCAGTCATATCTAAGGACCCAAGACCCATACCTAGTGCTCAAAAGATCCTAATGATACCCATATTCTCCCTTAAGAGGTCATATATTGGGGTTTGAGGTGTCATTAATGACCCTTGCGCTCTAAAAGTTCCCTAAAACCTTGATAGTCCATGTGTGGTGGTTTGAGGCATAGTGTTTGGCCTTGGATGCCTAAAATATTTGTACTTCAACTAAGGCTCGGTTTTCCCCCATCGAGTATATCAAGGCCTTGAAACAGATACCTAATGCTCAAAATATTGTGGGGGCACTAACAACCTTTATTATAGGCCAATGATACCATCCAAAGGTCACATGTGGTGCTTTGGGGAATTGTTTATGGCTCTGGATGCCTCAAATATTTCATTAGGACCTAAGGCATAGATTTCTTCCCTATATTGTTTCTAGGACCCCGAGACTCATATCCGCTGTTCAAAACCATGTAGTGGCACTGACATCCCCAACCATAGGCAAAGAAACCCTTAGGATGACATGTGTGGTTGTTGAAGGCATCCTTCTTGGCCTTGTATGGATAAAATATTTCTTTAAGGCATAAGGTTCATGTTTCTTCCCCTAACCATGTTTAGGGCCCTAAAACCCATACCTAGTTCTAAAAAAAGATAATGGTACCTATATACCTAGTTAGAGGCAAAGGATGCCCTCAAGAGGTCATTTGTGGTGGTTCAAGGTGTCATTCTTGGCCCCAAAATCCTTGAAGCTTCCTTTAGGGACTAATTCTTGGGTTTGTTCCACTGACCATATCCAACGTCCAAATCCTCATACTTATTATTCAAAACCTCATAATGATGACTATCCCCATCTAGAGACCAAGGATACTCTGGAAATGTTCTTTGAGGTGGTTCAACATGTCATTGTTGGCCCCAAATGTTTGGAAGCTTCCTTTAGGACCTAAGTCTTGGGGTTTCCTCTCTCGATCATGTCCAAGGACCAAAGACCCATACCCAATGCTAAAAATCTCCTAATGATGCCCATATCCCCAATTGGAGGCCAAAGATTGTTACACACCAAAATGTCACACTTAAGTGTTGCATCTATTATGAACCTAAGTGTCTTAAGTATCGTATGCACCTTACTAAGTGTTTCATGCACTTTATCAAGTGTTGTATGCACCTTAATAAGTTTCGCATGAACTTTATTAAGTGTCATAGCTTTGACATCATGGAATAACATTTGTCATGATCCATAATCAATGTGGAGGANTATCGTATGCACCTTACTAAGTGTTTCATGCACTTTATCAAGTGTTGTATGCACCTTAATAAGTTTCGCATGAACTTTATTAAGTGTCATAGCTTTGACATCATGGAATAACATTTGTCATGATCCATAATCAATGTGGAGGATAAAAACTCATCATGAGAAGGTCGAAAAACTGTTTTTTACCTTGATATTTTGACCATTTTTGAAGGTCAACACTCCCATGCCCATGTATAGGGAGTGTTGAACTCTTATCAACGCTCCCCTACCCATGTACAAGGAGCATTGACAATGCTCCGTGCTCAATACTAGGGGAGCGTTGAAGTTGTTAGGGAAGTTACAACTAGCCCTCCTTTTTCTAAGGGTTAGCTTTGAGATGCTCTTAAGTGGTTTTGGTTGAGGGGTTGATGCATGAGTTGAGTCACCCATATTCCCTCCATTTTGGGTAAACAAATCCTAACCTAAGGAGTTAAATCCTCAACCATTTCCTAAAATACTTCATGGTGGTTAAGTCTCCAACTCCTATATAATGAGTTCATTTTGAGGTGAAAAAAGGGGGAGACAAAATTTTAGAGTGTCAAACCTTTGATCTTGTATGAAGGAATCCATCAAAGAATCATCATTTTGATATTGAGACATTCAGGAAAGGGCTATACTAGAGATCTTGGAGGATTTGATGCAATGCCAACAATTGGTTTGTAAGTACTTCACCATGTTTCTCCATTAATATAACTTGGCCTATTTCATTCATACTGTTATTTATACATGTATGTCTATATAGATAGATATGCTCTTGTCTAATGATATATTGTAGGAGTAGAAGGTGTTTTTCCGTTCCTTGAATACTTTGTTAATCGTGATAAAATCTTGGATAACAAGACCAAAGATTGAAGATCAATGAGGAAAACCGTCGAAAAGGAGTAAGTCACAATTCTTTCTTCTATATTCTATGCCTATAGACATAAATAATAGATCTAAAGGAATGTTAGTGTCCATTATTTTTTTTTATATATTGGACAATAGGGGTCTAGATATCCAAGGGAGATTTCACCTGTCCGCAGAGAAAATATTCTATAAAATAAAATTGACGACTCCACTGGGGAACGATTGTTCCTAGGTTTCTATCCCTTTGAATCTTGGTTTTCCTTTGATATTTTTTATGTTGATGCTTTTTATTTGAACCCTTCCCGCTTTCTGTTGAATCTGGGAAAATTTTAGTGTTGTTTCAACCACTTCCATACATCAAGTCTCCTCCATAGTGACTGTTAGTCCCTAAAGTTGCACTTGAATGTGAGAGGGCAAGCTAGGGCATCATTCGTTTATTGCAAAGTATTTTTGAGGTTTTATGATTTGTTTTTTTGTAGGGTAGTTGAAAACTGGCGCAAGGTTACAACATGACATGAAAATCAAGATCAGAACATATCATATCCCATTGGATGAATAATAGGTAGACACATAGATGGATTAAAATAATATAAGAACAAGGAAGATGAAGTCTCCAATTTGTCAACTTCACATGAATTCTCTTCTCAAAATGTCATAAAGAAACAAGACATTTAGCTTGATATCAAAACTTGAAAAATTATCTCTACAGCGAAATTTTCACTGTATAAATTAACAGTCAAGAATAAAAAAGCATTGCAATATGAATAATGAATTCAAGAATGAATAAAGAAATAACAGAGTAGAAAAAAGAGGGTCTAACCATCCATATGCCTTTGCTATTAAGTGTCAAATTGAATATAAATGCCTTTTACAATGAGCTTCTCAAAAAAGGTCCCCTGGATCTCCAATTTTTCGACCTTCACATAGTCTTTCCTCTGTCTATTTAAACTATCTATACAAATTTTAGATCCTAGCATCTAGTATAGCTTTAATGACTAGATTCGAATAATATCTATCTACTAAGGTAGTTCACTCAAAAAGAGCTTCTACAATCCCAAAATAAATCACAACTCAACAACTTGATATTGCAAATATTTCCAGCATTTACATTTGACTCTACAAAATAGGAATTTAGTTTGATTTTGTAAAACAGATCGAGGTCTTATCATTTCACTGACCAAAAACGAGTAGGCTTTACCATATTTCATGGAAAACATTTAAATCATGATTGTAGCAAATTTCCATGTTACCTTTAGAATATAATCACAACAGTAGCTTTAGCATTTTTCTGTTTGAGCTTTGTGGTAAGCACGACATTGTGCCAATAGAGTCTGAAATTAATCTCCCCGAGTTCTTTGAGCAATGCCCTTTGCTCTTTCTTCTTCTTTTTAAAACCTTGAATCCTTTCTTGCTGGCGAGCATTCCATTGTTCTATCTGCGCCTTTTCTTTCTTTAATTGTCTTATTGTTTTCTGAAACTCCTTGATCCTTTCTTTATCAGTTCTAATTTTAACTTTGAATCTTGGGCATTCTTCAAAAGGTGCAGGTTCATTCAGGTTTAAGGAAACTTTGGGTTCTTTTGCTTTAACTTGGTACTTTGAGAATAATCCTGAGCTATGTTCTTCATCAGAACTTGCTGAATCTATAACTTCAGGCGCTTCTAATATGCGATCTGAGTCTTCAAAGTAATCCTGTTTATCTTCAGGGGTTTCACTGATACCTTTAGCCATCTCTTTAGATTTTTCTAATCTGGTTGAATCTCTCATTACAGGTCTTGTGGGTGGTGAAATCATTCTTTTTCCTTTGCTGACTGGTTTCTTGGGTAATGAAGTTATTTTTTCCCTTTTCTTGGTACTTGCTTCAACATTCTTAGAGTCATCTTCTATGACTATGATGTTTTCTTCTTTGATTGACGAGTTAAACATGGCCTTTGACTTCAGTCTATACTTGTTGGTGACCTTAGTAGAATTCCTTCTAGGTTTCTGTGATACAGACACACCTTTAACCCTTTTCCCTTTGGTTGCAACACCCCTTTTACTGGTTGATGGTGTTTCAAGCTTGACTATAGTTTGAGTATCAAGATCTTTATCTGAATCAATTTCCCCTTTAACATCTTCTTCAGAAAACGTTTCAATTTCTGGATCCCACCTAGGTCTTTTACTTCTGCTCCTCCTGGTCACCCTGATATCAGACATCTCCTCTTTCACAGGGGTTTCATTGAAAATATCTCGGCTCTGTGTAACGATCTTTCTCCCTTTTCATTTCTTCTGCTTATTGGACTGAGTGATAGGGTTTAAAGATTGCGTGAGCCAGCTCCGGGGCTTCTGTAATTTTATCAAAGCAGACATGACTAAGGTTTTAATTAAGAATTGATGGAACAAGCTGCTTTTAGCATTGGTGGAGAGTGACTGCACTCTCTTTGACATCTTTGTCAAGCTTTTGAGCAGAAAATAAGGGAGATTTAAAGGGTAATCACCATTTAAATGTATTAGTATCCTGATGTGGTAGATATAGACCAGTGATAATATACCTTCGTAGGTGATATACCTGTGGATCACGATCAGAGCCATGTGCCATTTGGGTCGAATCCAGCTATGAGGTATTCCCCTTTTCCAATCCAGATTTTTCTTATCTGGAAGCAGGAATTGGTTTACAAATTCTATAACCACATGCTCTTTCTTCCACCATATTTCTCTTCCAACCACCAACCTCCAAGCCTTTGCGATAGTCTTCTCTGTCACTAACATCAACATCTTACCGATTTCCACCTCGTGACCATCAAAATTCAGAGCGAACTCCATGGAGACCTGCTCATCATAACCCTGAAAAGTGGTAAGGAATTCAAACCACCTAATGTCTCTGAACCTTTGAGCCATCTAAGGGTAGGCTTCAAGAAGTTCGGCACCCTCTGGTTCTATTCTGACAACCTGTCCACTCCTCTTTAGCGCCATCAAAACACAATTCTGCAACTAGTGCCCTCGGGTTCCAAATTTTTCACCTGCAATTGTTAGTGTATACCGTCCCTTTGAGCGAATACCTGCATTCCTCACTGCAAGCTTGTATTCAACAAAATCAAATAGGTATAATATAACGATCATCAAGAAATGGGTGATTTAAAATGAGTCCTACGCGGGTGCACAACAATCAGATTATGAAATGGTTGAATTTGCAAATGATTTCCAAGCTTTCGTGGACACATGTGAACTCTCAACCCACGATTCGTGTCATCATAACGAAATCTGGATGGCAGGTGCGTATCAGGACATGATTATTTGGCGCTACGGGAATAGCCTTATTCCCGTAGCGCTATTAATGACTTAGCAAAATTTGAAAATTTGAAATTCAAACAGGCATATAAGGAGACACCTCGTTTTAAAAAACCGTGTCTTTCAAAATCAAACTTAAATAAACTATCCAAAAACTGTAATGCAACCCATAAAATACTAAAAACAAAAATTGAAATCAACTGGAAACATAAAAATAAGTGTGGGTAAGAAGGGTTTAGGATAAGGGTTTCTCACTAAACCAAGACAAAATTAGAGACTAACATTGGCTCCTTCTAGGGATGGAGTTTTGATTATAAACTTCAAGAACTGCAAACCATTGCCTTTCCTTTATCTCTGATTTACTGATTCCCCTGTGACTGTTAGTCTTTTATTCTCATCATAACTGTAAAAAACAAGTCCATTTCAGGAAAAAACCTACTGTACTAACTGAAACCTGATGAGCGCTTAGAGAAAATAGTGCTTCAAGAACCTCCCATTCACTGGGCCCCCAAAAATTTCAGTGTTATCTAAATTATGCAGAAGAAAAGTTTTATTGTTGATTACCTTGGCTACCCTAAAAGGACCATACCATAGATTATTGAACTTTCCATGTTTTGCTTTATCC
>SNQJ01S0304938.1:0-10186 GCA_010110895.2 Picea sitchensis | reverse complement strand
AGAAATCTTAAATTCTTAGTGCACCCATGGCCTCCATTTATAGCATGTCTTCAAGGCATTATTCAACTGGTTCTTGGTGTGAACAAGGGGCCCTTTAGGGCACCCTTTGGTCCTTGACCAACCCCCCATTCAAATTCAACTCTTATATGAGGGTCAAATCAAGTTGGGAGCTAGTCCATTAGTGGTTGAGTGGCCGATAAGAACCATAAATGCGTCGTTCATAGGAGTGCGCAGCTTTTCTTATACAGAGTCGCGCATATGGCGCATTGTGCACTCTACGAGCTTCTTTAGCCCGCGCACTGTATGCGCGATTCCTTTAGTGATTCAACACATTTCAATTTTTGTCCAGTTGTATAGTTTTTTCCTCTTGGAAATGCATTTTTGGTTCTGTAGGTGGACTAATAGGTGTTTGGAACTGTTGTATTTATGTAACCATTTGCATGCAATGCCCCTTGATGTGTGAGGTTAGGAGCATACGTATAGCCAAAATACATCAATGTTTCTTCTACTGAGAGTACCATTGTAATGAAGAGTGTTGATAAGAACTGCAAGAGAGATCATGTCGGAGGGAGAGGGGAAACTGTGGGACCTGCATATTTCTCTAGGAGAAAAATAAAATCTGTATACAAACAAGGCGGGATGCCCCATGCTCGTGTCATGTAACTCAAAAATGAAAGACAATAACTGAAGTTGTATGTTGATGTAGATAACTGCAGCGCCCTCCGGGGCGGTTTGATAACGACGGATGACAATTCTGATGGTGAACATACTCTAAAAAGAGGCAAGGACGCCTATAAGAAGTGTCGATGACTAGTAGGCATTGATGGCCTAACAAATTCAAAGGTCTTCGGCTGGTATAAAACAACTGCAATAGTCACATAGTAAGACGCACCATAACATGAGATTTTCTTGAAGTCGAAAGTTATGGGGGTCAACGACATCAAAGAGCAATGATGGTTCTCTCTGTGTCATCCGAGACGCCTCATTGTAAAGGTAATGAGAGCCAAGATATTGTCGCCCTTCTGGAAACTGTGTTGATGTCGACAGATAGGGAGATGCAACTCCAAGAAGCAAAGGGCTTCATGAAATTTGTGGAGATAAGATCATGAACTGATGGGGAACATGGACGAAGTCAAGAGGCGGTGAGACTCAAGACTACCCTTGGTTAGGGGTATGTTGGAAGGATGAGTGGCGACAACAATAAAATTGTATCTAGTGTCAGGGGGATGATTAGACATGGGGTTAAATTGTGCCAGAGGTGTGACAAAGTGGACAAACTCAAAGATCAGGGGTACATGGATTATGGGATACTCGGGTTTTATAGAAAATGTCATAATGAGTAAAGGAGAGTGGATGCCCCAACCAAGGGTGACATGGGTTGTGTTGCAAAAAAAAGGAAGGTCGTCAAGGGTGACGACAAAAAGCTAAGTAAATGATGGAAACAAAGGCTTTTTACAATTACCAAATAAATAAAGAATAATTTGGGATGAGTGTACAGATACAGAAATAGGTGCCCCGGTGCAAGATGGCTTGACCTGTGAGGGCACAAGTTGCGAGGAGAATTGGTGGAGGGTGGGGGCCCCATGGGTGGGTTTCTGTATGAGGTAAATGAATGGAGGGAAATCTGGAGATGGGCAAACTGATTGTGGATGAAATGGAGGGTTAATGATACTGCGGAGGTGCAGTCAAAATAGAACCGAGATGAGATAACTTGGGAGTCCATTGGGAAAGCTAGCAAAATGATGAGAAGGAGTATGTCGCTGAGTCTCGGAAATGTGTAGGACTATCGGGACTCCCATCCCTAGGGGTGAAAGCAACATGAGTGTCAAAGTGCCAAAGGGGACTATGAATGGGACAACTCATGTAGGGGAGAGTGTTATCGGGTGACAGTACCAAAATGCAGCAGAGGTGACGGTACTGCAGAGCCAGATGTAGGGACCCTAAAAGTGAATGTCGGAGGGTGTGACTGGAAGATGCAATTGATATTCAGAGCGAATGATTACATTCCAGTGTCGAACATATACCTGAAGGGGCAGCATTGGTTTGTGATGACCAAGTACCTGCACACATTAAAACCGAATACCCGACGTGAACAATATCTGAAGTTAAAGATCATATAACAATTATTTGATAATTTTGAACATGAGCATGCGTACCTGGATGTGATGGGAGAGAAAGGCTCCCCAGGGGCCAAGTGTAGATGGTGACTTGGGGAATGTGACTGTGTAGGCGGCGGGACCTTGATCTAGTGGCTAAAGACAGATCGGGAAACAAATACTCTGAGCTCCTGTAACTGAGTGTGGAAGTTTGGAAAAATGGACTATATATGGTTGTGGGGCCCACAATGCCACCTCATTTGTACCTGCTGATATAGTGAGTTGACGAGAGGATTTGGAGGAGACAAAAAGAAGACTTAAAACTCTACAAATGTGTTCAAAGAAAAATCCTAGTGTAGAATGACTACGCTCAGGCGTAAAACTTCTTTAAGTACAACCCATTGACGATTTATTTGAGAGGATAGCCTTCTGGAGAGGCCGGGATGTATGCGCCTTTAGTGAGGCAGTGTTGGACAATATAGGGTCCATGCCATAATGACTCGAATTTCCCATGACCGAGAGTATCGTGAGTGATATCGTAGGCTAGGACGAGATCTCCTTTGTTGAATGAGCGAAGGTTGACATGGAGGTCAAAGGTGGTTTTGGACATCTTTTAGCTGCCTCATTGTTCTGTAATGAAGACCAACAGTCTTCATCCAGCAACTCTAAGTTCAGCAAGCGCTGCCCCATTGGAGCGGTGGGAGGTAATAGATCGATGGTGGTACATACCGTGGAAATTTCGCACTCGATGGGGAGGGTGGATTCAATCCCATGGACAAGATGAAACAATGTAAAACAGATAGCAGTTTTGACTGCCGTGCGATAAGCCCATAATGCTAAAAACAACATATGATGCCAGTTGGTCTTATGTTTGTTGAGAGTGCGTTGCAACATGGTTTTGAGGTCTTTGTTAACAGCCTCGACCTGTCTATTGGACTGAGGGTAGTATTGGGAAGAAAACTCATGGGAGAATTCTAACCTCGAGGAGAGTTCGACAAAGATCTCATTCTCAAAGTGCTTACCATGATCGAAGACTAACTGTAGTGGAACTCCAAAATGGGTAATGACGTGGTTGAAGAAAAAATGCGCTTCTATGTCAGTGGTATTATTGAAGGTACTCATGGCTTCGGCCCATTTGGTAAAGTAATCAACTGTCACGACGATGTACTTGTGTCCATTACTAGGTGGAGGGTTGCAAGTCATAAAGTTTATGCCCCATTTGCAGAAGGGGTCGGTGGTGATGACTGGATGTAGAAGAGCGAGTGGCGCTCATGCTTTGTTTGCATAAAGATGGAATTTGTCACATCGCTTGATAGCGTAGATGCAGTCATGAAACAGTGTGGGCCAGAAGTATCCAGCTCGAATGATTTTTTGGGCGGTGGACATACCTAAGAGGTGGGAACCATAAGCGCCGCTATGGCAATTGTTCAAGACTCTGTCTGCTTCGTCGATGTTCAAACATCAGCGGAGTATGGTGTTGACCCCACATCGATACAAGATGTCACCGATGAGGAGGTACCGAGGGTCCTGATGGTGAATGCACTGACGATCATCTCAAGAGAGATGAGACCCAAACTTCTTTGTCCGAAGGTAGACGAGAAGGTCACCATACCAGGGGTCATCTGAGGGGATGTAGAAGAGGTGTTCATCGGGAAAATTTGTATCAATGGGTGAACTTTTAGCGTCTGATGGAAACGCTGTGATGAGTTCGATGAGAACGAGTGTTTTTTTGCTTTTGGGAGTTGAAAACTCTAGGTCGTATTCTTGAAGGATGACGATCCATCGAGAAAATCTTCCATTAATCCATCGTCGACTAAGCAAGTACTGGATGGGGTTGGAATCTGCCACGACTTTGGTAGTGCGAAGCAAGATATAATGATGCAGTTTTTGGACTACGAGGACAACTGCGAGGGTGAGTTTCTCCTCATGATTGTATTTTAGGGGTGGTCCTGAAATATTTTTACCAATGTAGTAAATAACATGCTCGCGTCCATCATCCCCTAGTTGTACGAGGAATCCTGCTACTAAGATGGCTGAGGCTGACAAGTAGAGGATGCAATCGCGATCATATTCTGGAGGACTAATCAAAGGGGCATTGGATAGCATCGCTTTTAAATCATCAAAAGTGGTTTGGGCATGTTCATCCCATCGAAATGGGATATCATGACGTAGTAAGTGAAGGAAACCATGCGCGCGGGTGGCGTAATCTAGGACAAAGCGTCGTAAAAAGTTGGCTTTGCAGTTGGCGTAAATTCCTAGGTGGTGGAATTTTTGTGATAGCTTGGACCTTGAGAGGGTCCAGTGTGATGTCATGTTGGGAGACTATGAACCCAAGGAGGCGTCCAACGGTGACGCAAAATACACACTTGAGGGGGTTCAAGCGGATATTTTATTGGCAACATCATTGAAATTCGACTCGTAAGTCATCTAAATGCTTAGTTCGTTTCTTGGATCGAGCGGTGAGGTCATCCAAGTAAGCGAGGATGATGCAAGCAAGATCATGGAAAACATAAGTCATGGTGCATTGGAACATAGCACCTGCATTTTTTAGTACAAAAGGCATGACGCGATAAGAAAAAGTACCCCATGGGGTGGTAAATGCGGTTTTATACTGATCTGTTGGATGGATTTGGATTTGATTGTAGTCAGAGAACCCATCCATGAAGAACAAGGCCTCGTGGCCGACATAATCATCAATAATTTGGTCGATGAAAGGGGTTGGGAAGTTGTCTTTGGGACAAGCATGGTTGAGATTGTGAAAGTCGGTGCAGATGCGAATAGTGCCTTGTTTTTTGTTAACGGGGATGGGGTTAGAGACCCATGAGGTGTACGCGATGGGGTATATGAACCCTACAATGCGTAACTTATTAATTTCGGCTTTGATAGCCACGACTTTGGATGGGTGAAGTGGGCATTTCTTTTGACGGACTGGGGCGACATCAGGCCATGTGTCGATATGATGTTCGAATATAGAAGGATCGAGGTCGGGCATCTCCATATATGACTAGGCAAAAATATCCCGATATTCTTGAAAGAGAGATTTGTAAGTTGTGAGTTCCTCAGAAGAGCATGCAGTGCCAATGGTGATTTCTTCTATGATTCCCGGTTTGACGGAGATGTCAATTTTGACAGTGGGGGAGATATTGGCCATGTTGCCTTCTTCAAAAGCATCGAGGGCAGGGATAGGGTTGTTGAACCAGTTTATATGCCTTGATGGAATAAAATTCTTGGTTTCGATTGCACATATAGAGGCTTGGCTACAGGAGGTGAGGCTTGGATGACAACGCCTGTATTCAATGATCGAAGGACACTGGTATGTGAAATGAGCAAGTGAGTTACAAAGAGAGCAAGGGAATCTCATCTGTTTGGTGACTGAGGTCGAGACATAATGGATGTTGGTGATGTGGGTACCCGAAGGTGTTGGTGGAGAGGGCTCTTGTTGAAAGGTTTGGCGTATTGTCATCGACGTTCGTCGAAAATGAGGTAGAGCAGGGCAATGATGAGTGTAGTGGCCATACTCTGAACATATGGCACATGAAAATTTGGTTCACAACCCTTTACTTCCTATAGTAGGGGATGATGTGGTAGTACTAGGTGTGCTTGGGGGAGCGACAAGCGATTTGGTTGCTCGAGGGAGTTGGATCAGATTGTGTAAATCAGGGAGGGAAGGACATCTATTAGTTGGGTGTCCCTCTCTTTCACAGAGTGCGCAAGGAGGTTGAACTCGGGGAGGAAGTGGAGCAGTGGGCTCATTCTTCTTCCGTTTGCCCCCAGTTGTGGCAGTGGTGCTGGAAATTGGGGGTGAGGGTGGTGTGGTCGGAGTTAGTACTAGAATCTGCATTGGGATTCCCTCTAACTGAGGAGGGAGAGATGGTTGTGGAACCATCGCGGGTGGGTGTAGATACCATATAGGGATGGCAAGCACCATGTTGGGAAGGGTAAGCGTCGTGACTACCTGAAATGATTGTACTCTCAATGGGGTGTAGAAGAAGGTAATATGAGTGATGGCTTGGGGGATTGTCTCCCAAACCGGGATTTTCCCTTGGGGGAGGGGGAAATCGAGGGTAAGTGGTGTAGTAGAGTTCTTAGGTAATCCCTGAGGTAAACTTTCTTCAACTAGTGGGACATTGAGAGGTGGAGAAGCCTCAGTAGGAGGAATGGTATCTCTGGTTTCAGTTCCATCGGAGGATATGACACACACTTGTGTTGAGGGGTGTATGAGAGGTGGTGCTCCATGGTATGCCCCCAACAAGGATGGGTCCTTGAAAATTCTGGGGGCCATATCCATGAGTGGATACACGTCAGAACTAGTGCGGACAAGAGGCAGGATGTTATCGATGTTGGCAAAGTGGTTAAGCTCATAATGTGAAACTTGGTCGATGGTGATGATTTTATCATTGTGGGGAAACATCATCGTTCGAAAAAAGAGAAGAGGCTATTACCTTCATAGCATACATGTAGCTACGTCCAAACAAGATGTTGTAATCGAGTGGGGCATTGATAACCTCAATGTCGATGAGGATGGTTTTGCTCCCGAGTTCGACGAGGACATTTTGAAAGAGCCCTTTAGGGGAGGATGATCGACCATCATAAGATATTAAAGTGATGGCAGATGGTACTAGCTTAGAGGAGCCAAGTTTTTTCCATACAGTTTTGGACATGATGCATGTGGATGCACCTTCATCAATGATACATTGATGAACCGTGATGTTTTGAATTTTTACTGGTATCTGGAAAGCTACCAAACTGGGGAGACGAGGTTCCCCACTATCTAGATCAAATGTGATGAGTCTAGTATCAGCTGGGTCAACTTCCCCCAAGGAGGAAAGTAAGGATTTCCATTGAGTTGGACAAGTTTGGAGGACTTCCAATACTGACATGGCTGCAGGAGATTGCACCAAATCGTCGACCAGACTGTAATTATGTGTTGCCTTAGCCTGAGGGTTGTTGACATTCCGTCGTAACGGAATGCGAGTGATACGAATGGCGTGTTCAATGTTAGGGCGCAGAATCATCAAGGGTTGTCTGGTTGTAGCTAGAGCTTCTTCTGAAGTGGTGGGAGTAGATTCAGGGGGCACGTTCTATTGACGATTGCACGTTTGCAGAAGAATTTCTTCTTCGCTAGTTAGGAGGATATTGCGATCCGTTGGATTTCCAGGGTTTTGATACTGTCCCATTTGTGGTGGGGCAGGATGTACCTCTTGTTGGGTATTCATCACACCTTGGTGTGGAATAGGGTTTTGCAACATGACCGGGGGTGGTTGTTGCAAGTATTCTTGTGGGGCTTGCTGAGGGGTAGGCGACACTAGAGGACATGGCACGTTCATGGAGTCTTTCATCTATTTGAAGTCGGCAATTTGGGGGCAATGGTGAGTATAATGACCATGCTCACCGCAAAGAATGCAAGTGAAGTTCATCCGAAGGTTGTTGTTGTTTTTCCTCCCTTGGCGTTTGTTGTTAGTGTCCCATTAGGGGTTTTGGTTACCCTGATTCTGGTTGCCCCCAACAGGTTGTTTTTGTTGGGGGTTATTTCCTCCTGGTCCTGGGTTATTATTGTTTCAATTTTTCCCTTTATTTTTGGCATTATTCGGCTGATGGGCCGGATTTTCCGTATCCAATTGTTCAAAAGTATGAAATTTCTGAATGGGAGAGGGTTGAACAAAACTAACACCGCCGTGTGGTTGTCCCTATGGAGGAGTAATTGGATGGGGGGGACTAGGAAATGGAAAATATGAATTATGTTGTGGCAATGATCTGTAGGGTGCATAGGAAGGCGAAGCGCTTTCACTAGTGCCCAGGTTATATGCTGAGGTAAAGAGGGAACCTGAACTTGGTTGAGAAGTCAAGCGCATGATGGGTTCCGGAAAAGGTCCACTCATGGGTGGAGGGGGAGAAATAGGATATGGCTGTTGATAAAGGGGAGGAGGGTAATAAGATGGCCCTCCATATATTGGTGGATATTGGGGTGTACCCTACATAGGTGGTGGTTTGATGTACGAGTTGTGGTGTGTTGTGGTACCAATCAATCCTTCTGCCGCATGCGACATCCCAGGTTTGTCCTGGCCGAATGGTACGGGTCGTGGTGTATCAGGTATTACTGTGTATAAGTAACCCGACTAAGCATAAATGAGGTCGTACTATTGAGACTTGCTGAGGGATTCTTCTTCAGATTGGGGGAAGGTGGATGCCACATCTTTGGCAAGTATTGAGATGAGTGATTTGACAAACCAATCGAGACGTTGTTCTTTGGTGGTTTATGCTTTACATAAACTACATCGTCAACGCCATTCATGAATATGGTTGGCAATATGTGTAGTTGAGGTTTGTTTTCACTCATAGAGAAGTTCTAGACCAGTGTCATGATGAACTGGTAGTTGAAAGAAGGCTAAGAATGCTTTGGCTAAGGATTCAAAAGTCACTTGGGACGTTAATTTTTCATCCACATACCATTTGGCGGATGGACCAGTGAGTGTGCGTTGAAATAACCTTAAGTGGATGGAATCATCCATGATGTTGTTTGAAGATCACCATAAGTGGAAGGTCATGACATGGTTGGTGGAATCTTCCCCCGATTTTCCTTCAAATTTTGGAATGTCTGAAGGTAGTTTGGTAGGCATATTGGGCCATGTGGGGTCATGCAATATAGGATCATTCATGAGTTTACTCAAATTAGGAATGTTGAGAGATGCCAAATATGGCATGGGGGGTGGTGGTGGAGGATTAATTCCAGCCATGGTGTGAGCAGGTAGTGGACCTAACCCTTGAGGGGGGTTTGGTGGTTTTGTACTTCTCCCTTGAGAAGAAGTTTTCCCCCTGCCTCCTTGTGAAGGAGAGATAGTGGATGGATGGCCTTAGGAATTGGACCCAAGTAAGGTGGAACCAAGCAAAGCTGATCCCAAAATAGTGGCACTCACAGGGGTGTGAGATGGTTGAGTCGGTGAGTTGGAAAGACTAGGAACTCCTCCTAGAATAGGAGGGAGATTTTGCAAGCGTCTGGAACTACGAGGATTCCATGGGTCCCCTATGATGTCCAACTAGCAAAGTGAATGTGTTCAAATGGTTATGAGAGCAATAAATTAACAAGAGGCTTGTATAATGTGGACCTTCACAAGATATCTCACAATTGCATGTAATCAAATGAGTATCATTACATAAATCAACTGTAAATAAGCATACATGTGGATAGGTGGATTTTATCTGCGTGGGAGACCAAAGAAAACAAATGCTCATGTCCTAAAAAGGCGTATCGTCCTCCCGCTCAAATAGCACTGGACCTTCCAAGAGCATTCAACAATGGGGTCTGAAGCCACCGGAGGAGGAACTAGTGAAGGATGAAATAATCAATTATAATGAGGGGTAGAGGGTGGATATCCCGAAAGAGCTGGCGATATTTCCCAATAGCCACACAAAATCTGATCAAGGTGCAACTGCATCCCACAATTTCCACCTGGATAGATGTCCTAAATTTGGTCACTAGGTACCTTGGTCAAAGTGCGACATTTAGATTTTCGGCCTCAGAAATGGGTCATGGGCTGGATCCCTTTCAAGAGTTGGGTGACTCAAGGGGGGACCCATAGAATAAGCCCACCTCGGCCTTCAACCCTTCACGGGTATCTCCCTGCCTTATGGTGTTAGGAACACTTGACTTGGAGGATTTTAAAGTTCCCTATTTGTCAACTTCTAATGTTTGGAAAATGTGAGAACCAGATAAGGGGGGGTTATTTGGATGGCTACCCCCAAGATCCTACCTAGACTAAAAAAATTCTTTTGGCACCTCCTGTGGAGGAAAACTTAGTGAGTTTTTAGAAATATTTTAGATGTGACAGGTTGAGACAATGGGGGTGTGAACCAATCTTGTTGAAATTAAGTGGGTGTGGATAATTTCTTCAAGAAAGAGTGGGACGTTTCAGAATTCTTTTGGAGAATACCTACTTCAACCTCTACAATTTAAGATGAAATTATGTGAGTGACGAGTGACTTTGTGTGTGAGAAAGTGATAAAATGTGCCAAATTTTAATAAGTTAGGTGTAAATTTGCAACATGTGGACTTCTTGTAGTCCTTACAAATCTTGGTTACCTATCTTACTAGA
>SNQJ01S0304936.1:0-10186 GCA_010110895.2 Picea sitchensis | reverse complement strand
ACCAGGTCTATTGCAAATTTACAAATCAGATTTGGATGATGAAATTGATGAGGGATTTTGGTTGAGGTACATGTTGGGTACATGTTTGAGACAAGTAGTTGATGAGTTGGCACATACATGAGGTGTATAGTTGATGATATTGGTACAATTTGATGAGTCATATTTGATGAGTAGTTGATACATGATTGGTACATGGTTGGAGGCACTTGTTGGTAGTATTGTTGACACATGGTTTATGAATGATGTAGCATACTTGTATTGGTATATTATTAGAAGCACATATTGATCTTGGTGATGATTATGAGTTGTTATGTTATGCTTGGTTGATGCACATATTTGAGAGTTGTCTTGTTGATTTATCTTGGTGAGTAGATTTGATTTGGTTGATAAGATTGATGAGACAAGTTGTTGTGATAGGTTTTTTGGATAGGTTGTTGTGATAGGTTTTTTGGATAGGTTGTTGTGATAGGTTATTCGTATAGGTTTGGTGCATGGTTGATGCACTTGTTCATGGTACAAGTTGAGGTATAGGTTGGTGCATGGTGGATGCACTTATTTATGGTATAGGTTGATTACAAGTTGTTTGGTACAGATTGGTGCATGGTTGATGCACTTTTTTATGGTACAGACTGAGGTACAGGTTGATTCATGGTTCATGTTATTGGTATAGGTTGTTTGGTGTAGATTGATTGGTATAGGTTTACAGTAGTATATCTCACAGTGATAGTGTGACAATGGTTCCATCATTCTACTTATACGACAGGGTGTTTGGATGGGGAAAGGACAGGTGGTTGTAGCCACCTTTCGGATGTAGCTGGAGAACATAGGGGGTTGTATCCTCCTTATGGTTGTATCCAGATGATTTTGGAGTTGGAGCTTCCCTCAGGTTGTAGCTTGAGAAACTAGGGTGTTGGAGCCTCCTTCCAATTGCAGCTGGAAAAAAAATGAATTTGGTGCTTCAAATGAATGTAATTCTTAAAGACATAAGAAAAAGGATTTTGTGGTTTTCTCTCGCTTTGGATTTCCACGTAAAAGCATTGGAGTACTATGTATGTGTATGATTTCTCATTTGTTCATTGTTTATTTACTCTGCAATTATTGGATGATAATGTTACATTGATATAACACTTGCATATTGATATTGAAGGAAAATCTCCCTGCGGACAGGTAGATCTCCTCAAAGAGCTAGACTCTTAACTCTAAGACAGAAAATGCTTATCATGGTCATTGAATTCTTTTTAGATCTAGGTGGACTAGTGTGTGAGGAGGAAGGAGAAAAGAGGTACCTTTTACCGGTGTTTGTCCCTGCACGCTCCGAATTGAGCTCCAATCTTTCTCTCCTCGATAAGCCCTGTAGACAAATAAAGTACGACCACTTCCTACTCTATCAAGATTAGTCCGAAATAGGTCTATCTACTAAAGAGACAAATTCACGTAAGATTGAACACGAATTAGAAAGAAACAGGCCAAGAAAATTATATTAATGAGGACAAAACATTACTTACAGTCGTAGATGGATTGCAGCAGTTTCGTCAAGTCCTCCTCATCTAACCCTTTCTCAAAAGATCCATGATCTGAATAATGATAGCTTCACCAATTTCTCCCTATGAGATCATAGGTCTCTTGCTTCCAAAACATCTATGTTCCAGCACCACTTATAAGATCATAAGTTTGGTGTGATTCTCCCTTTCCAGCCCCCTTTCACCATGAGAAAGCTTGCTTATAAAGCCTTGAAGAGGCTCAACAACTTGAGATATCCTTGGGGAATTTGAGGATTTTCCTCCTTCAGTTAGGGATCTGCCCTAAGATCATGGCTTGATTGAGGATTCGAACCCAACTTCCTTCTAAGAATGAAAAGATCCTTCCCCCATTCTTCTCAACAAATCAATTGCTGCCCAGAATAGGTAGCACTCCCTCAAAAGGGCACTCAAAGCATTATAATTCTCCCTAGTAGTGTATAGGGGAATGCCAGCACTCCTGAGGGTAGAAGCACTCCTGCAAAAGGGTTGATGCAGCGCTATAACGCTCCCTGATGGCTTATGGGGGGGCGCCAACACTCCTGAGATAGTTATAGGGGAGCGCTCCCCTCCAAAAACTCAGTTTTTTGGGTGCTTTCAGATGGAAAGAGGTTCATAATCCTATTGACTCATTTCTCCTCTTCCAAAGAAAATGTTTGAGATGTTTTAAGTGTCCTTCTCATGTCGTTATAGGCATGACATAGGCATCATGGCAGTATGCTTTCCTTGACACTTGCGAAACTTGTAAGAAAAATGTGACACTTGCGACCTTTGTAATGAAGACACTTGCGACACTATCAAAGTGACTAATTTTGATGTGTAACAGTGGTTAAAAATGATTGAATTGCTCTATTATTGATTCACCCCCCCTCTTAGTAATCCAACAATTGGTATCAGATCAGGTGCCTTCAAGAATCGATTTAACCACTTAATGGTAGATCATGGAGAGCAACAACATGTACAAACATGGAATACCATAGTTTTATGGACAGAAGTATGCATTCTGGAGCAGAATGATGAAGACAAATATACAGGCATAGGGATTTGAAATTTGGCAATCTGTAGTAGATGGATACAAAGAACCAGCAGTTCTGCCAACAAGTGAAAGAGCAATAAAAATCGGTCAAAATAATTCCAAAGCCACAAATGCAGTTCTGAATGGTCTTGGTGAATCATTATACACCAAAGTTATAAATTGTAAATATGCTAAAGATATTTGGGACAAACTTCAAAATATTTATGAAGGAGATTCAAAAGTCAAGGCAACAAAGCTTCAAACTTACAGAGGTCAGTTCGAACAACTAAAGATGAAGGAAGATGAGAATATTGTAGCCTACTTCTTACGAGTTGATGAAACAGTAAATGCAATCATAGGATTGGGAGAAGAAATTAAAGAATCTGTAATTGTTCAAAAGGTACTAATATCTCTTCCTATGAGATTTGATCCTAAGATATCAGCACTAGAAGAAAGACCAGATCTAGACACAATAAGCATGGATGAAATACATGGAATATTCACAGCATATGAAATGAGAACTGAACAAGAAAATCCAGATATAAAATAAGCATCTTTCAAAGAATCCAAAAGGACAAAGAAAAAGGGAAAGAAAAAATAAAAAGAACATAGCAACAACAATGACATCTCGGAAGATGATGAAGAAATGGCCAATTTTGTCAAGAGATTGAACAAGGGAACCAACGACAGATATAAAGGTAAGCTTCCATTGATTTGTTTTAATTGTGATGGTATTGGTCATTTTGATAACAAATTTCCTCATAAGAAAAACAAGGGGAATGATGAAGATTACTCAAATAGAAAACAAACATATAAAGTCAAAGGAACCACAAAGAAAGTTTTCAAGAAAAGATTATGCACCAAAGAAGACATATCCTCATCAGATGAAGATGAAGTCAGTGACAGTGAGATAGAAAGAGTTCTATTCATGGTAGTAGAAGACTCTGATAAAGAATACACCAAAGAAGAATATGAAGAGGCAAAAGTTGACTACCGAGAAGAATTTTTGACTGCCATAGAAGTTATAAGAAGAGAAAAGATGAAAAACAAGAAGCTACAAGCAGAACTAGACAAGAAGGAAGACACTCAATAACTAGATCATATCATCATGGAATTGAAGGTTCAAATAGAAGAATATAAGTGAATTGAAAAAGAACTCAAAGAAAATTTAGAATAAAGAGACAGGATCATCGGAAATTTGGAAGCAGAGATTGTCACATTGAGAAAGGATCTTCAAAAGAAAAATATGTAGAACAACTCAAAAATTTTGGATGGAATTATCAACAATAAAAGGTCTAATCATGACAAGTCCGGACTTGGATACAATTAGACAGAAAAGGGATCAAGCTCCAAAGAAACAAAACAAGAAACATATCGAAAAAATTATTTAGAAACAATCAAAGGGGATAGGAAGACCTACAAGGAAGATTATAGGGACACTCCTCCACCAAGAAGATTCAAATTTCAGAATCAAAGACCGACAGAAACAAATAGGCCTCAAGAAGAAGAAGGATTCATAAGAGTAACTCCTTTCAGAAGATATTCAACTCCCGAGTATCAAACTATCTTTTTTGTTTTATGTTATGCATGCAATAATTTTGGACATAAATTTGTAAGTTGCAGAGCTAGTAGCAGGAACATAAACAACTTTGAAATACATACATGAAATGGTTATCCAAAAAGGTCTAGTGAAACATAGAGAAGAAGATACAACAGGTTTTAATCATTGAGCACGGAAGTGTAATGCTACAAGTGCAATAACTTTGGACACATGGAAAAATATTGTAGAACGAAAATCTCTCCTAGAGAACCACAACAGAACAACAACAGTCACAGACAGGAGCCTCAAAAGAGAACATGGATAAGAAAGCAGAATCAATATAGCAATGAAGAATGCACACTCTCTCTACAATATACGCAAAAGAAGTGTGGTTGGTATGTTGACAGTGGTTGTTCAAAACATGAAGAACAGGTGAACAAAGAACAAGTCCCAGAGATCATGCGACTGGAAATAAAATGAGATGAAGAAAATTCTACAGAGAAAAGGAAAGATGAGGGATACAGAAAGGTTTGGAAAATAACTGAAAGAAAATAAGGAAAGTTAAATAAGGAACATGTTCAATAGATTGTACTTCCAGGCACTGTAGTGAGAGATGAATCCATAGATAGAAGGAAAGAAGTTGGAGATTAGAAAGATGATGAATCTACCAATGAAGATGATGATGAATACACATTAGAGCAAGAATTGTTCTAAGCCATCCGGCTTTGAGACTCCCATATTATATGAATAATAGACAAGGGGATTCTATGCGATAGCTGAGACAAACCAGAGAACCATCCTATGAGCATATTAAAGAGTTTGAGTAAAAATAGTAATGCTCAGAAAAAACAATGACAAAACTTCCTACAAGCTATGGAAAGGAAGTGCAGAAGAAACACATCAAGGTAACTCAAGGTAGTATTTTATTAATTGAAATTTATGTTGATGATATTATTTTTGGAAGTACTAATGACAGGTTAAGCCAGAAATTTGCAAAGGATATGCAGAATGAATTTGAAATGTCATTACTTGGAGAACTATCCTTATTTCTGGGTCTTTAGATACGTCAAAGAAACCAAGGAATTTGTGTTTCTCAAACTAAGTATATTATAGAAATGCTAAAGAGGTTCGGAATGGAATATTGAAAACGAGTTATCACTCCTATGAAAACTAGTTGCAAGTTGAGAAAAGATGAAAATTCAAAGTCTACAGACCAGAGGAAATATAGGTCAATGATTGGTAGCTTACTATATGTGACAACATCTAGACCAGATGTAATGCAGGAAGTTGGACAGGTGGCACGATTTCAAGTAGCACCAAAGGAATTACATGTATTAGTAGTGAAGAAAATTTCCAGTTATCTCAAAGGAACAGAAGAGTTTGGACTATGGTATCCAAAAGGAAAGGATTTATCACTTATTGCCTACACAGATGCAGATTGGGTAGGTTGCATTGATGACCGGTGAAGCACCAGTGGAGAAAAATTCTACTTGGGTGAGTGTTTAGTATCATGGCTAAGCAATAAAAAATTACCAATATCCTTATCTACAGTCGAATCAGAGTATATTGCAACAACAACATGTTTTACACAGGTTCTATGGATGAAACAAACTCTGACAGATATACAAGTTGAGTCTGATGAGCCCATTCCAATCTATTATGATAATACAAGTTCCATTAGTATATCAAAGAACTCAATGATGCACTCCAAGACTAAGAACATTCCAATAAAGTATCACTTTCTATGAGAACAGGTTGCGGAGAAGAACATCAGAGTTGAATATGTGCGCACAAAAGAACAAGTGGCAGACATCTTTACAAAATCGCTTCCACAGGAAGCCTTTAAGTATCTTCGCTAGAGACTCGGAGTAATTTCTACTCCAAAATGATTGTTTTTGAATGCTTATCTTATATGTATTATATTTACACGAGGAAGCACCATAAATAGGACAAATCAGGTTGGGAGATCAGTTTCAATAAGAGTTATGTTAGGGGGAGCAACCATGGATGGAAAGATACATTTTCCATCGATGACAAAGGGGGGGGAGATTTATCATATGCAGGCTTAGAGAAAGAGCACAGAGGCATGGTTCCAAGGGGAGTTATGGTCACAAGGGAAGAATGAGATATGTGACTTCAGAGTGATGCCCTTTGTCAAAGGGGGATATATTACTCATATGAATGGAGAGAGAGTAATCAAAGTCTTATAAACACAAAGAAAAATCAAAGGCATGTAGACAGGGGTAGAAACCCTAAGGAGATTCCAGTTAGGGGGAGCAACCCCAAAGGGAGATACCCTTTTCCATTGATGTCAAATGGGGATAGATAGAAACATTTATGAGGAGTATAAGCATGAATGTTATCATGACTAAGTGTTTCCATCAATGTTGGTGTTCCCATCAATGCCAAAGGGGGAGATTGTCAAACAGTTGGCATAGGTTGATGGGAAGTTGGTATGGATTTTTGGTTTTCATTGATGTCAATCATTAGAGAGTGATATTGTAGATTGATGTCAACCCTTAGTGATTGATTTCAACCCTTGGAGAAAGTCTCGTAGCTAATTCTAGTAGCACAAAGGTTTGGGTAATGGACCCAAGGTTGTTTCATGTATAATCGTATGAGTTTTAATATATTTGAAGGTAAGACTATTCTAGATGGATAGTACATGTCATTCCATTTCTGTTGGTATGTGGAACGTCACATAACTCCTCACATTTAGAGAGTTATGGACATGAGAAGTTGGAGAACCCAGGTTTGGGTAATGGACCCAAGTTTGTTTGATGGATAATGGTATGATTTTTGATATATTTTCAGGAAAGACTATTCTAGATGGATATTAAATGTCATTCTATTTCTAGTGGTATGTGGAACGTCACATAACTCCTCACGGTTATAGAGTTATGGCCATGTGAAGTTGGAGAAACCTCATGAGTCATCTAGAAGCCCCAAAAGGTCAAAGTAGTCAAAGTGATTTAAGAGATTTTAGAAGGTAAATAATAAAGTGAAGTGATGAGTGTACTATAATTCAAATTGAACACAAAATAAATTATTTAAATAATAAAGTTAATGGATAAATTACTAAGTTACCAGTGGCTAGAAGTGGGTTAACCCTAAAATAAGGAAAGTGGCTTAAGATGGTTAAAAGGTAACCCCTTGAGGAAGCTACATGAAAGTATAAATAAGAGGAAAGGCTCTCTCATTTTAATTACACTTGAGCATATTGAATATCTACAGGTGACTAAGGTAACCAAAGGATATCTAAACCAAATTTTAGAGGGAAGGTGAAGTAAAGAAGGTCGAAATTCAAGGGAGGATAAATTCTTTTGATGATGCTTTCTAAGGTATGTTATTTACAGGTCATCTCACCATTTTCACAATAATTTTTTTTATAGAATTATTCAGTTCGTGAAATTGGGATTCCATTGAGGAAACATATCCAAGTAGTTGTGATACAAATTTCATCTTGTGGGTCGTTGTATTTTTGGAGTTACACGCCGTGGAAAATAGGGTTTGTGGCTAGTCCTGAAACTAGTCTAAAACTGGTGTTTAGGGTAAAAACGTCATAACTTCTTCATAACAGATCCAAATTCAATAAGACCAAATGCATTGGTTATAGTACCATTTGTAGTATATTTTTACAATTTTCAGATCCATACAACAAATATTTCATGTGGGGCACGCTCTACAAGTTCGCTCTCTAGAATAAGACAGAATTCAACAAGGCATGCCATTTTTGCTATAAATCCTTTTCTAAGAGGTTCCAAGTAGTGAAGTATAGAGGAATTACACAAAATACATTGAAGACCATTGTGTACCATTTTTATATCTTTATTCATTACAGATACATAGTTATGATTATTTCAAGTTAGGGTTGTTGACTAATCCAAAATTAGTCATGTGAGACTAAAGTAAAGTTTGATGAAAATGCTAGTCTCTTGTTGTTAAAGTTAATGAAGGTTTGCAGGTATGTGATCTTATACACCAGGTCTATTATAGAGTTAAAAAACAGATTTGGATGATGAAATTGATGAGGGATTTTGGTTGAGGTACATGGTTGAGACAAGTAGTTGATGAGCTGGCACATACATGAGGTGTATAGTTGATGATGTTGGTACATCTTAACGAGTCATAGTTGATGAGTAGTTGATACATGATTGGTACATACTTGGTACATGGTTGGAGGCACTTGTTAGTAGTATTGTCGATACATGGTTTATGGACGATGTAGCATACTTGTATTAGTATATTATTAGAAGAACATATTGATCTTGGTGATGATTATGAGTTGTTGTGTTATCCTTGGTTGATGCACATCTTTGAGAGTTTTCTTGGTGATTGATCTTGGTGAGTAGATATGATTTGGTTGATAAGATTGATGAGACAGGTTGTTGTGATAGGTTATTCATACAGGATTGGTGCATGGTTGATGCACTTATTCATGGTACAGGTTGAGTTACATATTGGTGCATGGTTGATGCACTTGTTTATTGTACAGGTTGATGTACAGGTTGATGCATGGTTTAGGTTATTGGTACAGGTTGTTTGGTGCAGATTGATTGGTACAAATTTACAGCAGTATATCTCACAGTGACAGTGTAACAGTGGTTACATAATTCTACTTATATGTCAGGGTGGTTGGACAAGGCAAGGACAGGTGGTTGTAGCCACCTTTCGGTTGTATCCAGAGAACATAGGGGGTTATAGCCTCCTTCTATTTGTAGCTAGAGAATTGGGGAGTTGGTGCTTCCCTCAGGTTGTAGCCTGAGAAACTAGGGGGTTGGAGCCTCCTTCTAGTTGTAGCTGGAAAACAAAGGAAGTTGGTGCTTCCAATTAATGTAATTCTTAAATACATATAAGAAAAAGTATTACGTGGTTTTCTCTCATTTTGGGTTTCCATGTAAAAACACTAGTGTACTATGTATGTGTATGATTGCTCATTTGTTCATTATTTATTTACTCTACAACTATTGGATGATAATGCTCCATTGATATAACACTTGCTTATTGTGGTTAAAAAGGATTGAATTTCTCTATTACTGATTCACTCCCCCTCTCAGCAATCCAACAATTTGTTGGTCATGTTCCACGTACACATGTGGAAACCATCCAACAATTTCAAAGGACAACATATAGGTATTTAAAAGGTATCTCACCCTCCACAATTTTAAGCCACCTAAACAAGTGGCACTTTCTTAGTGATTATGGAGTTTCAAGTGTGGTTTCCAAACTCACTCTTTAGGGCTCCACAAATCGCTTACTACCATTTCCAAAAACCACTTATATATTATCACATGACCAATATCAATGATCCAAATCTATTGCAAAGGATAAAGTGTTTGAAATTTAGTATTCCCTACAACTTCTGCCATGCTAAATCACTCATCCAAATGGCACCTTCCTAGAAATTATGGATCTCAAACTTTGGTTTCCAAAATCACCGATTGGGGCTCCACAAGAAAACATACTTCTTATCCAATATGAATTTTCTCCAAAACTTCTCTTACACTTACACCATAAAAATATTTTCCACCTATACCCTCAGTTTGACCTATCATGGCTCTACCAAGTTAGTTGATCGGGTCACAGTTACCTTGGAGAATTAATCCCCAAAATTACCTAATTCCAATGCTTATCCTTTGGCTACATCCTTACCAATTTCATGGCTATAATCATTGTGAATTTCCACCATGACCTTCCTAAATCAACCTCCAATCCATTATCTTTCTCTCCAAACTGATTTACAACTCTATTATTGACAAATTTGACTCCAATAGTGGCCATTTAAGCTCTGAATTTCTCAAATCCACCCCCTTTTCTCCACAAAGATGAATTCTTCAATTTATGATTATAACCAATAATGCTTCCTATTATCCCCGATATCATGGGATAACTAGGAGATCATGTCTCGAGGCCCACATGGTCCTAGACATGAAGTACCGAGAGCAGGAGTGACTTGAGCATGGCCCTGGAAGGCCCATCTTTCTTCTTCTCAGCCAGACTTGTCCTGTCAGCAGTAGCAGCTTCCATCACCACCAGCCTGGGTTTGCATCAGAGAGGGCTCTTGCTCCATGAGGTAATTGGTCCGAGGTATCATGGTATGTGTCATATTTGATC
>SNQJ01S0304935.1:0-10186 GCA_010110895.2 Picea sitchensis | reverse complement strand
GCTTGCTGGGTGATGTTTTTATAGAATCCCTGGGCATTGAAATCCCTTTCCTCCTCCTGTGACTATTCTTGGGAGTAGGATCATTCATGTTTCTAGACTTCTTTGCTTTTATCTCTGGAGGTCTTTCTGTCTGAAACTCATTCCAGAACAAGAAGAAACCCCATTCTATTTGCTTCCTCTGAAGAGCTTCTTTGACAAGGAGGGTAATCAACCCCTGATGTGATATTCTGCTTATAACTTTAGTAGGCTGAGTTTTTACCTGTTTTCCATCTTAATCAAGTTTCTATGAAAGAAATAAGGTATATTTAAGTGTTCTCTGCCTGTGAAGTGGTTCAACAATTTAAAATGGTAGTACGTCACTCTGTTATAGCGCCCCTCACAGGTGATGTATACCAGAATCGACTTCAACAAGGTCTTCCACTTCGATTCAAGATAGGACATAGGAATATCCTTCTTCCAAGTCAAAGTTTTATGCACTGGCAACAAATATGATCTGAATTCAACATTTGAAGGTGAAGAGGTTTTAAACCAGCAATGCCATGTTCTGGATAACCCTGTGTATTCGGCTATAGATGCTTCATCTATAATGAACTCCTCCCTGCCTATTATAGCAACCCTTCCATCGTAGGAGAGGGCAAATGCTTCAGCAACTTGTTGGTGAAAGGTTGTCAATTTTTCACAATATGTGAAAACTCCGACCTGTTTAAAACACTCTGCAACCTCTGGATGATCTTCAAAATACCACATGCCATCTACTTTGGATCTCAAAGCAGGACTTACTTTTGACATGGCTCAATGTTAACTGTGTCTGAAACTGTGGGCAACAAGGTGTTTGCGAAGCAACGGTTCTGGGAACTAGGGATACAGTCGATATCACTTATGAACAAATGGTGAAATAGTTTGACAGAGCATAGGATTGATAAATTTACTAAAATACCGACCCACATTCGAATGACAGTCTAACTGGGGAAAGCCGAAACTTCAAATTTTCGGGGGCAATTGTATTTATGAAACTTTGAAAGGAAATAACTTCCAGTCTTACCTGATGACCCGATCAGATTTCCTGGACTCGAGATACTGGCTGAACTCGGAGACACCTTGCCAATCGCCCGAGAAAGCGGGATCAGGATTTTGAAAACACGATTTGCTGATAAAATCGTGTGTTTGTAGCTATCTTCAGCGATCCTCGGGCTTCACTATAACACCTTGAGTTTTCAAATGAAAGAATGACCTGGTAATGATGATTGATGTATCTGCCACTGAAATGGAGGGAACCCCGTACAATCATACCTGTCAATAACCACTCTGCGTGGATTTGAAATGATTAATGCAATGGATAATACGCAGGTGTTTCGAACCTTTTGGATGAACACCACGAATGAGCATCATCTCCCACAATGTGAGCTTTCAACTGTTGTATTCCTCATCATTGCAACGATTTTTGACATCTGGCTCGTGCGAAAGCACAAGCTTTCTTTTTGCCCATTCAAACATTTTCGGTGGTTGCTTGTCTTTTGCCTCGACCCCTTATATGCCGAAACTGAACACTTTCGGTGGTTAATGAGCATGCTGGAGGCTCACCTAAACCACCGAAACCTGATATTTTCCCATTTTCTTGACCGAACCAAAATCAACATTGCTTTTGAGCTTATTTTGGAATGACAAATTCTCTAACCTATCTATAGAAATTTTGAAATCAAATTTAGAGATCAACCTATCATCTAAAAATCAAATAAAACCCACTGATTTATTTGAGGAGTTAACACTGGCTCCTATTGGGGATGAACACCTCCCTGTGAGGTTTCAAGAACCATAGAATCAATGCCTTTCCTGGAAAAGAACCTAAAAACTAAACTATCTGGTAGTGTTTCCATTGGGCATGGAGTTATTGAAAAATAAAAACTAAGACTATCATTACAATGTCTAGGCTCTACAGCCTTAGACGAAATAAAGTTTTAGAAATCGCCCATTTACCGGGCCACTGAACACTTCCTCACCCTCCAAATTCTGCAGAATGAAAGTGTTATTGCCTTGAACCTGAGTAATCATAAAAGGGCCTGTCCACAAGGAATCGAACTTGCCATGCTTGCCTTTCTCCTGTCGAAGAGCATCCCACTTTAGAACCCAGTCATCGATCTGAAAACTGTCCACCTTCACCTTTCTGTCAAATGTCTTTTTGATCTGCATCTGATGTGCTTCTGATCTGTCCACTAACTGTTCGCGAGCTTGTTGCAGTTCCACCAGATCCAGCATCCTTCTTACCATGTCATTTTGCTCAGTCTGCTCTTCCTGAAAGAACTTAGCCATAGGCAACACTAACTAAACAGGAAAGATAGCATCAGTCCCATAAACCAACTTAAATGGGGAAGTTCCTATCGATTTTTTAATGGTTACTCTGTCTGCCCACAGAGCAAATTTCAGTTTGGCATCCCAATTCTTTTTATTCTCTTCTAACAGTTTTCTTATGATTTTGATCAAGCTCTTATTTGACGATTCAACCAAGCCATTTCCTTGAGGATAGTAGGGAGTAGAGTGTACCAGCTGGATGCCCATTGACTCACACATGTCTACCAATGCTTCTAATTTAAACACCGTTGCATTATCTGCCACCAGCCTCTTGGGACATCCAAATCTACTCAGAATATTTTCATAGAGGAACTTCATGACTACCTGGTGTGTAGCATTTCGGGTGGGAATCGCCTCTATCCACTTTGTGAAATAATCAGTGGCTACCAAAATCCACTTGTGCTGACCACTGGATGAAGGATTTATTTCACCGATGAAATCTAAACCCCACTGCTGGAAAGGGCCATTTACCACAATAGGTCTCAGGGGTAAAGATTTCAACTGCTGCTTATCGGTAAATCTTTGGAATTTGTCGCAAGATTTGACGAATGCACACACATCTGCAAAAAGGAAAGGCCAATAATATCTGGCCCTCGGGATCTTATGGGAAGTAGTCTTCCAATAATGATGACCACCACAAACGGCTGAATGAAACTGATGGGTCACTTTGACAGACTCTTCTTTATCTAAACACCTGAGAAGCAGACCAGCAGGGTCCCTCCAATATAGCAGATTATTATAAATGCAGAATTTGATAGCTCTGAGCTTGAGAGCTCGAGCTTGAGTCAAACTGAGTTCAGGAGGAACTTCAAGATTTTTCAGAAAATGTATGATGCCAGCATACCATTCACATGAAGACAAGTGCTCTGCCACTTGCTGATTGTCATGTTGCTCTTCCGCTGCCAACTCTGTCTGAGAATTTTCTAAAATTTCTGCTATGAAATTAATATCCAACAACTTATGATTTTCCTCCGCTAAAAGCTTGGCAAGGCCCTGACCTTTGACCAATTTGGTAAGATTTACTTCAATGTTGAACTCAATCATCTTTGCAATCCATATCGCCCGCTTTCCGTCAATATCCGGCTGAGTCAAAACATCTTTTACAGAAGAAGAAGGAACATATGTGATGACCTTTGAATGAGGGATATAAATTCTGAATGATTTTAAAGCTTTTATGAGAGCATAAGCTTGTTTCTCGATAGGGTCATACCTCAGCTCAACATCCCTGAGTGTCTTGCTGAAGAATGCCATGGGATGATCAAAATTTTCCTCGTCTTTCTGAAGCAGGACTGCTGTCACTGTGTCATAGCAGGCAAAGGAAAAGACATAGAAAGTCTTACTGTAATCTGGGATGATCAGAATCGGAGACTTGATGATCGCTTGCTTGATATCTTGAAAAGAGTTTCTCGCACTGTTTGTCCATTTTATCTCAGCCCCCTTTTTTAGCATGCAAGTTATGTGTTTGACTAATTCAGCAAAATTGGGCACAAACCTTCTGACGAAATTTATCTTACCAAACAGTGACTGAATGTCCTTCTTTGACCTTGGCAATGACAGCTTTTGAATTGCCTCCACTCGTTCTGGATCAATCATTACACCTTCGGCTGAGACAATGTGACCCAAGAGCTTACCCTTTCTTAGAGCAAACTAGGATTTCTTGGGGTTCAATGAGATCCCGAACTATCTGTATTTTAAGAATACTCTTTTCAGATGTTTCAGATGCTCCTCGTGGCTGCTGGAATATACTGTAATGTCATCAAGGTATATGAGGACGAACTTGTCCTTTTCTCCCACAAACGCTATATCCATGGCCCTTTGGAATGTGGCCCCGACGTTCATTAATCCAAAAGGCATCTTGGAGTACATAAAGGTCCCCCAAGGAGTGGTAAACGCAGTCTTCTCTTGATCATCAGGATGGACAGCAACCTGATTGTAACCAGAAAATCCATCAAGAAAGGACATGACCCTTGCCCCTGAAATCCTCTGTAACAAGTGTTCCATCTTAGAAAGAGGATAGTTGTCCTTTTTAGAGCATTTGTTCAAGTTTCTGAAATCTACACACAATCTGACCTCACCATTCTTCTTCCTTACGATCACCAGATTGGCAATCCATTTGGAATATCTCAAGGGAACTATGATCTTGGCATCTAGGAGTTTTTTAATTTCTCTCTCAATCACTGGCAACAGAAGGGGACTGATGGGCCTGAGTTTTTTCTTGAAAGGAATAGTGTCTTTTTCAAGAGGTATTTTATGCTGAATAATATCGGGATCGAAAGTCTTTAAATCACTATATTTCCAAGCAAACACATCGAAAAATTCCTTCAAAACACTACAGTATCTTGACTTCTCATCTGCAGTTAATTCAGAAGACAAATTAACAAACTTGGGCTGGCTTTTACCTCCTATATTATGCTCTTGAACAACTGGATCTTTCTCCTTTTTGTCTGGCTGGTACGGGACATCATTCTGATCAAACAACCTTTCCAGGGGTACCAAACCTCGGGGTATATAATTGTTTGGTAACTGAATAATGTCATGCTTGCCCAACTTCTTCTTTAGCTCAGGTTCCTGTGACTCTTCTTCATTAAGATTCTGCCGATCAATGTGCAAATCAGAAAACTCATCGACCACTTGGAGAAATTTGTTAAGTTCATCATCATCTTCAAAGACTTTCCAATATTTGACATTATCAGGTAAGGAGGGTCGATATTTTACTTGAATCTCATAGCTGAGCTTAGGGGGCATGGGAGGAATGAATGTGCTGGCTGAAACAACGAGCTGATTCATATCCCTTGGTATGTATGAAATTTCAAAAACAGAAAAAGAATCACGCAGCTTCCATACCTTGTCTCTGTAAGCTTTTAATCTGACATGCTTAGCTTGAAAGGTGTTGTTTACCTGTTGTACAATGAGGTCTGCATCTCCCAACACTTTCAAACCTTTTATCCCCATCTCTTTGGCTGAATTTAATCCCAGCAGCAGAGCCTCATACTCTGCTATGTTGTTAGTGGTTCTGAAGTCGAGCTTGAAAGACAAGGATATGGTCTCCTTTGAAGGAGAGATTAGAACAACTCCAACACCTGCTGAGTCTTTAGTGCTGGGCCCATCGAAGTACATAGTCCAAACTGCAATGTTTTCACTTTCAGCCTGCTGTTCAATAGGCTTCACTAGCTGCATAGGAGTTGATTGACCATCATCAATCTGAAGGATGCATGAACTGAAATCCGTATCCATAGCATAGATAGGATGATTGACGGAATTCTTTCCATCCCTAATGATATAAGCAAGTTGGTTTTCCCTGTAAAGTCTTTTCATTTCTCCTCCAAGTACTAGAATCGTAGAATAGGACAGATCCATCTGTAACGTACCTCCTAATCTTTTTCCCCATGAACGAGACAAAAGCAACCCAAACTTCGGTGGAATACCAGCAACTACCATGTCCATAACCATGCTCCTCATTGGTAATTGAGCAAGGTTAATAACCATGTCTTTGATGAGGCCGAGACATCTGACCTTTCTTGAATCAAAGGAGAACAGATCCTGATATGGTTTGGTGACTTCAAGACCGAGCTCATCCATCATAGCCTTTGGCATAAGGTTATGTGATGCCCCATAGTCAAGCAGACAATTGTGAAGGAGTTTGTCATGGACATTTAAGGATATGTAAAATGGTGGACAAGAATTGTCACGGTCTTCTATCATGGGCCCTATGGTCACTTTAGGCTTATCATCTTGTAGGTTAACAAAATCATCTGATGGGGAGGTCTTAGGATCAAGAGACTTTAGGATGGCTGCTCTAAAGATTTCATTCTTCATGAGTTCAGTTAAAGGCATCGGAATCTTGACTTTTTGAATTTTTGATTCAAAATTGAAAGAGAAAGATGATTTGTCTGAAACCTTTACCTCATGGGAAGGAGCTTTGAGGCTGACTTGTTCCTTGACTGTAGGCTGAGTTTGTTTCTTCCGTTGTTTTGCTGGAGGGGGGTTCTGTTTTTCAGGAGCGGGATGTTTCTTGGCAGCAACCGCTTTACTCTTCACAGGAGCAGTATCTTCCTTATCCTTCACAGGAGCAGCAATGGGTGTTTTTGGGCCAGCCTTCTTGGATCTTAAGTTGTAACCTTTCTGATCATCTATCAGGTAGACAGCTCCTTCCACACTTGCTTCCTGAATTTGCTGATCCATCAGATCCTCTTCATAGTCTACCTGTGTCAGAAATGAAGACTCATTCTCATCACCAAAACAATTTATTTCATCCGCATCTTCAATTTCATCAGGAGGTGGCTGTTGCTCTTCATCTAACACTGCATTTTTAAAAGGTGTTCTGACCCTCTGATCATCAACTGGATTTCTATCTCTTTGAAGTATCTGAACTTGTGGATTATTCCTTCTGTAGGGAAAAGCATTTGGATTTCTCGGGGCAAAAGTATTTGGCTCTTTGGCCTTTGCTGGTTGCTGATTTTGAATTTTCAATTTGGACATTTCGGATGTCAGACTTTCCAGCATCTTAGACATCTTTTCCATTTTACTATTAGAAGAGGAGGAGGACTCAACAGTAGACTTCTTCTTCTCAGCCCATTTTTTTCCTTTAAGCTTCTGTGATGCTGTGATGTTAGACTCAACCTCGAGAGCAACATCTTTCATTAAAGCAAGCGTGGATGATCATCTTTCTCTAAGGATAAGACAAAACTCTGCATCAAAGGCAGCAGAGAATGTGATCTTTGTTGATGCATCGCTTGGTTTGATCTCTGCAGGGATCTTACCAAACATTTTATTGAATCTCTTGATAAAGTCCAAGACCGATTCTCCATCTCCTCTCTTCAAATTTCCAAATTCAGAAATGTAGTACAACAAATCTCTTCTTTCTCCCCAGTGCTTCAGGAAAACCTCATCTAATTATTCAATACCAGTGATAGAATTTGTTGGTAGCTCTTTGAACCACTTTCGGGCTTGGCCATCCAGGCTCTGGACGAAGACTCTAGTCCACACATCTTCCTCTGAAATATTTATGTTTTCTGCATAAGCATAAAATGCTTCAATGTGTTCTTCAGCAGTATACTCCCCTGCTCTGGTAAACTTTGGCATATATTTCTGATAATCACCTATTGGCATGGCAGACAGGGGATTTGGCAAGACAAGTGGGGCATACATGTTTGCCAAGATCTGTTCCATTCTGGTCAAAGGAGCAGCCATGACAGTCTTGGTGATGGATACAGCCGAGGAACTTGTAGGAGATGAAGGAGAAGATGAGACAATAGTAGGAGATGATGGGGGAGATGAGTCACCTGAGTTAGAAATGAATGGTTGTCTTACTTCACCCTGAACAGAGGTTTCAAAAGTAGGTGGAAAATAAGAGGCTTTATAAAAATGGCTGAGCAACAAAGCAAAATTTTCTTCACCCTTAGAGGACAGATCATGGAAAATTTCTTCAAGGACAGGCAGATTTGTGTAGGTGTGTAAAACACCTTTTGAAGGTTTGCTAGGTGATGAATCAAAAGAAGATGAAGAGGAATTTTCTTTCTGTTGGGAGGATTCAGTATTTAGTTCTTTTGGATGGGATGAAATGTCAATCTCAAGGACAGAATCAGTAATATTAGAAGAAAAAGATGGTTCTTCTACCTTAGAAACTTGAGATGAACTTTTTATTTCTTGAGAATTTTGAATTTCAGCAGGGGATTCAACCAAAGACTTTTTAGATATGAAAGTATGAGTATCAATTGGAATACCTGAATCAATTGCACTTGCAGATCCGGAAGCCTGTCTTTGAAAAGCTTTTCCCTTGCTGATGATCTTTTCTGGATCAGAAACTGATGTCAATGGGCCTTCTGGGTTTGCCCTGGTGTGAGCTCTTTTAGGAGCCACTTCATTTCAATGGAGTCACCAGATAGAAAATGTACAACCTGATAGTGTCTATTTCTTGTCTATCATCAAGAACTAGATCTATGTCGTCTCCCAAGGAAGCTGAGCTTCAATCTCCTCTCCCCGACAACGACGCCAATTTGTTATCACTCCAGGAAACTCTCCTAGGCTGTAAGTCGGAGATGCCTGGTAACTAACTCTTTTTGGGAAAAAATTTCTCAATATTTGATATGGTTTTGGATCAAGATGAATATCTAGGGACTGGACTGTGTTTTCAAGACTGTCTAGAAATACAAAATCTCACAAGGCCTTCTAGCAATGCGGTCAGACAAGGTTTGATTAAATGGGGGAAGGAAACAGCTATTGAACCAGATTATACTTCATACAAACAAGCACAATGGGTTTAATAACCAAGAAAATAACTTATGATTATCAGCTAAAACAATCAACCAGTGAGATGACAGTCACAAGCAGATTAAATGAGCATCAATGAAGAACTTTCACTCATAAGCTATCAAAGAACAGAGGAGAAAGATCTGACGGCACAACTAAAGGAAGCTTGCAATTTTCTATAAAATAAGAATAAGTCTTTTGATTACAATAACAACATGGTAGCATCCAAATTGAACCCTTGGTTCCTCTTCTATTCTAATAATTATAGCATTACAAAACAATTCTTTGATCCTAAAAACATGGATCAAATCAACCAAAAATAGCAAGTCAAAATCAATTGCAAAATAAGTGGGATGTTTCCTCAAAATGAGGTCAATCCCAGATCTCTTTGTCTGTTGATTGTTGGTGTAGTATAGAACAGCCTTCCAAGGCTACATGATGACTTTCAAAAAGAGGTTAAGTCGAATTTTCTGATGTGGCCAAGTGCCCTGCTTCCTGTCTTCATTAAAAATGTCCATATCCTTTGAAATATCTTCTTTCCCCATAATATGCCAAAAATAACTGATGTGCTAGACTTGATAATTCATGAGACATTCATTAGAAAAGATCCCGAATATTTTCATATCAAAAATCCCTGACCTATGTAAAAATTCGTTCAATTATGGACACACAGGCTTTCGGTGGTTGTCTGGGAAGATTTTTGGGTGAGTTATCCACCCAAAGCGCCTCTTTTCAGTGGTTAATGAGCACACTATGGGCTCGCCTAAACCACCGAAAGTCAATCTTTGAAGAGTTTCAAAATTGCAAAAATGTTTGTCCTGAATCCTCTTTTAACACTCAAACTTTCTTAGCTACTGTAGTCTTGATTCGTGCAGACCTACGAACCTTTGCTGACTGTGTAGGGGATTCGGTTACATCTATTATAGTTGTGGCTAAATTAGCCAAAGTGTCCAAACCATTTTTTTTTTCTTCAGCTACTTCAAACTCCTTTAGCTTGAGCCTCAAAATCCTGAGTTGCCTATATAATTTCATATTCTCTCTAATCAACTCTCTGTTTCTACCTTTGATTTCATTATGTTTTTCTTTGAGAGTTTGATTCTCTTTGAATAATTCAGCATTTCTCTCTGTGAGATCTATGTTTGCTTTTTTGATTACCCTCTCCAGGACTTCCATCTCATAAATCTCTCGTAGAAGCATGTTGATTTTCTTTGTCTTACCTTTCTTAGGCATGCTTGAAGAAGTTCCTGCTTCTGATTGCCTGTGTGTTTCTGAAGGCTTTAATGGATGTATATTTATCTTCAGTTTTGCATCCTATTTGATCTGCAAGTTGTCTTGTGTTTTTGCCACCCCCTTCTCTGAATCAGAGTCACTATAAGGTAAATTGAGAGGGTTTTTCCCTGTGACAGGGTTTCTGTCCTCAAACTTTAATTTCCTCTTGATTCCTCCCTGCTTGCTGGGTGATGTTTTTATAGAATCCCTGGGCATTGAAATCCCTTTCCTCCTCCTGTGACTATTCTTGGGAGTAGGATCATTCATGTTTCTAGACTTCTTTGCTTTTATCTCTGGAGGTCTTTCTGTCTGAAACTCATTC